>JABUQX010021021.1:25000-48724 GCA_015478945.1 Trachelipus rathkii | reverse complement strand
GTTTCTTTGTATATGTTTGAAGAAAAACGGTACGAGAGTTTTTAGAGAAGTTAACCATTTTTTGTAAGTTGAGGAAATAAAACTGGAGCTACTAGTGACGCAGAGTTTGATAAGAGATATAGTATCATTAGAGCATGATAGAGTAGAGTCAGTTTAAGAAGCTAAGTAAATTTTCTTCTCACGCCTGGTAGGAAGTGAATGTACAGTCTAACGGTTGAAAGGTTAAGTATTAATATTTGCTCTGTTGCTCTCTATTTCTGGCAACGTAAGACTTATATTTCATTACGAAAGAGCAGAATAAGTGAAATTGAAATAAGATTACGATGTTCGGTAATTGGATCATTTTCTTAAATCACACACACAATGTTCGTGCAGTATTATTCAAAAAACATGATGAAATTTTCCAGTGATGTTCATAAACTTTTTTGTCCGCAATTCAAGTTATTCAATAGTAACTTGATGACTTACATTTTATCGATAACAAAGTCAATTCAATGGTGTATGGATTTCCCTTGCAGTGACAAATTCAGATCATTTTGTCTAGAAAATATAGAAAATATGCCACTGAGATATGCCAGTTTTAGTTGCCATTGTTTTTGAGTGTTTTTCACTGAAATACTTGGATTGCGCCTTAGCATCTCTTCTCTCAGAGAATTCCTGACAATTTCTCCTTCTACTCAGCAGATTTTGAAACTCTAGAAGTTACATATTTTCCTCAGCGAAAGCCATGCGCACTTCTGTGTGAAAGAGCAAAACTTCATGTTCAGCCTCGAAATCTTGACACAACATACGGAAAAGGCGACTATTAAGTGAACTAGATTTATTGGCGTTTACCATTGTTGTATAACATCATTAAAGAACATCTCGAGAGTTCAGAGGTAATGTCCTGTGATGCCAAAGCATATCGACTAAATCATCACAGATGTAAACTATTATTACAGTCATGGGTTCATCTCTTTACTTTGCCTAGATAAATCCAGAACGAATAACCAAGGGCATTTGCCGGTGCACGCCGTCAGTTGTGGCATGCCACAGAGATTTTTTCCAAGAAAGTGCCTAGCGATATTCAGCGATGTGCTTGGACTGTCTGGAAATATCTTCTATCCAGTAGTTGAGGCTTCTAATGAGTGGCAAAATAGGAATTCTTCTTTAAAATCGCCATCTTTTATATACCTTGCGAAAACAAGCAACTGTGCATAGTTGCTAATGTTCTGTAGTTTTCAGATCGAGTTGTATGGAAAACATCTTGTTGGTGCCGTTTGATTTTAATTTCTTCGATCAACTTGTGTCCCTCGACGTCTTCTGCCAATAGATTCTCAGTATAATGTCCTTTCGTCTGAATAGCATCGTTCGATAAAGGCCGACATATGATTCGTCTTTTGATCATAATTTTAATTTATTTGCATGCAGCATCACCTATCATTCAAACTTAACAATATCTTTGCAACATCCAAGAATGAGGGTTCAGCAATCGTATTGCGTTGTGATTTTTTGCTGTTAGCGATCTTCTTGAGTGCTACTTTATAGTGATGCGAGAAGACCTGCATCGAAGATTTGCCTGATGTGACTGACCAGATTTATCAGACGAAGAATGTTTCACACACCAATCCGCCTGTCCGATTTCGCTTTAAAGGAGAGACTTCTCGTGCGATCGGATTTGATCCATTACAAGTTTGTATTGCACAGTCCAGATAGTAGTCCGTGACTCTGGTCTAGGAGAAGCGTTAGGTACATTCATAGATCAGAAGACAAAATACTGTAGCTACGGCACACTGTGTGTATTCGAACTGACTTATAAATTGAGTGAACCCGTATTTGGATGTAATTCTTCATCATAGCTGTTCGTTTTTTTTGATGGGATATTGCCGACTAATATATATATAATAAATATATATATACTATATATATATATATATAGTATAATATATATATATACTATATATAATATTATTATATATATATATAAATATATATATATATATATAATATATAATATATATATATAGTTAATATATATATATATATAATATATATATAGGGATAATAGGGAATATCTATCATAGATATGACATTGATTATACGATGACGTTAATGCTTTATAAAAATGATTAGCGTACTTAAGTCAATATTTCTAACTGACCTAACGTACGCAGCGCCTGATATAGTGCCCTTCTCGTGACCGCTTGCCTTCGAGGAGGGGGTACCCGAGTGGGTTAACGGCTTAGTTTGTAGCAACCTATGACGTAAAAGTGATGGTGGGATTTTAGCCTATCATATACGTATGATAATTGATAAGTAATCGACGATAAGCATGTATCAAACTTGAATAAGTTTGAAGATAAGTAAAAGCGTAATAAGCAGGTTGTGTTCTGAAGAGAAAGAGAAAGATATGTTATATAGCTGGAGACATATAGGTGAGGCAGAATAGGAGTAGATTGTATTATATGCGGGATTGATTAAAAGAGGGGATAAGAGAAATCAGATCAATATTATATAAAAGATTACTAATGTTATTTATGAAGAGTATGATTACTAAATAAAGATGCAGATTGTAAGATTAATAAAGAATTTGAAAACATTTTTTCAATTTAAAATTGAAATTTTATTTATCTTATAATATAGATATATTATATTTATTATTTTATTATTATTATGGATAGTGGTGATTATTATTATTAATTATTATTATTACTTAATTATTAATTCATTATCTTATTTATTATATACTTTATATTATTATGTTGTAATTATTATTAGTTGATTGAGATTATCATTTGGTCTGGATTAGATTATGTATTATTATTAGGTTATTAATTATATATATGATTATTATTTTATTATTATTGATGTAGATGATTATATAGTAATATCTATAATGCGAGTTGAATATGGATATAGTACTGTCATGGGGATGATTATTATTATTAGTTATTATTAATTGTTATTATGTAATTATTGATTATTATTAATGTATTATGTGATAGATTTGAGTAGGGTATATTAGATATATATAGGTGGTTGATTATTATTATTCATAAGATCAGTTCATTATTATTAATGTGAGGTGAGTTTTTATTTATTGATTCACTGATGAAGTTATTAGTTGATTATTTATTATATTATTGATTGTGGATGTATTAATGCTATTATTTGATGTAATTGATTAATTATTATTATTATTGCATTATTATTATTATTATTATTCATTATATTATTATTATTATATTTTATTTTTTTTCTAATTTTTTATTTATTTTATTAGGTTATTATTATTATTATCTATTATTATTATTATTATTTTATTATTATTATATTAATTACTTATTGGATATGTGCTATATGATGTGCTATTTATTATGATGTTAATATGAGATGTATTATTACGATTGCTTTGATTATTTATGTATATGGTGTATGATGATAATTACTTATGGGCTTTATTTGCGCGTGAGAGCAGGGCGTGCCGATAGAGGGGACGGCTTCGGACATAGTGGGTTCTGGCCCGAAGATGATTAGGAGACCGTGTGTTGGATGCACGTGGAGTCATGCGCGATGGACTGTATTATGTCGATTATTATTATTATTTTATTAACTATTTATTATTATTATATAATTAGTATTATTATTATATTATAAATTATTTATTATCATTATTATATATACATCCGGCAGGATACCGTGTGAGTGCTAAGTGTGACGTGAATGTACTAATTATTATATTATATGATAGTAATATATAATATACTAGTATATAAGGTTAAGTTCATAGGTATATATCAGTAGTAGTAGATGAGGTATGTATTGTGAGGAGCGACGGGAGAGATGCGGGAGTGGCGAGCGGGCGCCGGACGGGTGGTAGATGAGAGTGAGTGGTGATACACAGCGGTAGTAGGTGGACTTGCGTGCGATAGGGTAGTGTGATGAAAGACGCTAAGATACACGTGAGGTTGCGCAGTCCGGGAATGAATCTATATATATTATTAACCAGTAGGAGTTGCTTATAGTTACTTAAGAGATTCGGAATGAGTAGTGTCAAGTATATAGGAGCTATGAGTAGTAAATACTTTAGGGTGTTGTATATCATTGATGCAGTTATAGTGTAGTGAGTATATATATATTATGATATTATGATGCATGACGAGAAAGGTGAAGCCCGTACGGGAGCGTAGTGAGATGGCCACTCAGTAGGAAAGTATTATAGTATATACGGGATATACATATATAGATAATATCGACTATGTAGTATGGCACATGTCAGGATAAGGAAAGTTATATATGCTACGTGATTACGTAGGGTCACGTGATAGTCTAAGGTGAGTAAGTAGGTTTATATGTGCGGTAGGTAATGATATAAGCTGTATGACGGAGATTATAGGTGATAAGTCCGAGCGGTCGGGTATGTGCGAACATAGGTGCAGTGGACTGGTGATAGTAGCGGTGCGTGGTGCTAGCAGGAAGCATCGAGGGGACTGGGAAGCAGCGCTGATGAGCCCGACGGATGTGAGCGAGGATGTAGAGTTACAGAGTGAGGGTGCTATATATAATATATATATATATATATATATATATATATATATATATATTAATATATAATATATATTTATATATATATATATATATATATATATATATATATATATATATATAATATATATATATATATTATAAATATTATATATATATATATATAATATAATATATATAACTATATTATATATATATATTATATATATATATATATATATATATATATATATATATAATAATTATATATATATATATATATACATATATATATCTATATATATATATAATATTATATAATAATATTATATATATATATATATATATATATATAGATATATATAGCATATATATATATAATTATTCCATATATTATATATATATATATATATTACTATATATATATATATATTTATAATATAATATATATAAGCTATATATATATAATATATAATATATTGACTGCTAGATATAATAGTATATTAGTATGGTTATATAGTAGGCAGATAGGATAGTAGAGATCTATACTAGTATACAGATTATATAAATAATATAGCAGCGTATATATATATTTTAAATATATATATATATATATATAGTATAGATAGTATATAGTATATAGTATATATATATATATATAATAGTATGTATAGTATATATATATATTATATCTGAATTATTAATTATATGATGACGTGATATGATAGCTATATATTTATGATATTAGTAGATAGAACATATAGTATAGATATAATCTAGTAGTCTAGCGTATTATATATAGTATATGTATATACCATACCTGTAAATAAATAGACTTATATATTTATATATTAAATAGTAGTATATTACGTTACCTATAACTATATTATATGTATATATATTATATACATAGTATAGTACTATTATGACTAACGTATATGGTATATAGACCTACTCCTAGAAAGATTTATCATCTGTGTCAATTAATATGAATTGTTATTCCCTGCCTTCTGATATTTAAAACGATTTGTATGCAATAGCACTTTTTGAAGATCGACCCCTATTGGGCATAGTTTAGTTTTTCAATAATCAGCACTTGAGTTTTGAGGCAAACAAATTATAGCATTGAGGGAGAGTTGTTTTGCTGTCCATTCACCCAAGTTCTTGTAAAGCAAAGTCTAACGCAAGAAGATATACTAACACTCAAATAGAGAATGAACAGAAACGCTTTTTTAGCTGGTTCTTAGGAAAACTAAGTGTTTTATAAAAATTCAGATCACATTGTCAGAAAATTGTCGTTATTAGAAATTACGAAAATTAGATTAAATATAGCCAGCAACCTGACACACACAGATATACTGTAATTAATATATATATATAGGTATAATTATATAGGTATATAATATAGATATTAGGATCATATATAATAATATTATAGTAAAATATAATAATAGCTCGTGTGGTATTTGTATAGTGATTATTTATATATATATAGTAGTTAGTATATATATATATAGTTAATATATACTATAATATATATAATATATATATATATATTATATATATATATATATATATATATAGATATTAGTATATAGGTATATATATATATAATATGTATATATATATAGTATTAATATATTATATATATATAGTAATATATATATTATAGGTGATAATCAGGGGTAGGAGAGTGAGCCGGGGTATCATATATAGTATACACTATATTATAGATAGTATATATATATTATATAGTAATATATATATATAATATAGGTTAAGTACTTATATGATAGTATATATATATATGTATATATATATATAGTAATATATATTATATAGTATATATACTATATTTAGGTATAGTATATATCTAGTACTTAGAAGATTAGTCTAATATATGTATACTATAATATGAGGTATATATAATTAATATAATTATAGTAATATATATATATATATGCTTACTAGAAATAACGTAGCTATATGCAGAGGATATGAGTGAGCCGTACTCTATATCTAATATTAATTATGATAAGTAATGAATATATTATAGTTCATATGATATATTATAATAATAATATATGATTTTGTTATGTATTAAGAATGGTTATAACGAATATATATATATACTATATTATATATATATTTATATATAGTGGCTATTAGGTATTAATGATATATATAGTGAGACATGAGTAATATATACTATCTATAGTATGTGTATATATATCATATATATATATATTTCTAGGGGTATGATAACTATACGTATCTTATTATAATACGTATAATAAATATATAATAGCATATAATCTGGATGGTGAATTATATTATAGACATATAGTATATCTATACTATATAGCTTTAGTAAGTCATATAGAATATAGTGATTAAAATATATATATAGGATATACTATAGTTATTATCTAAATATACTAGTGGTAGTAGTTGTATTATATGATATAGTAGGTATGATATATAGGTATTAGGATTATATATACTATACTTATACGTAGCATATTTCATATGTAGAATATATATATTATGTAGTATTATATAGATATAGTTATAACATTATTATATATATTATATATACCATGCCTAGTAGTGTAATATATATAACCTATAGATTCGATAGTAGTACGGTATATATAGTAGTAGACTGATTCACGTAATATGTATAACGATCGAGAGATCAGACGTGATCGCGAATCTGGAGCTCAGCTAGACCTAGTATAGGTCATATAGTATAATATACTAGTATATCTAGTAATGTATATAGATAATATATATATATTACTATATATAATATAGGATATTATATAGAGGGAGGAGAGAGAGAGTTCATGTGCCACACGATAGAGCCACCACATCGTGCCCATGAAGGAAAGTGGCAACAACTGAGGTTGAATTATCAACTCCAGTTGTGGTTCTGCCTATTTTAAAGGCAGCGAAAGAAAATTTAGATGTGGATATGAATATATCTTGCACAGTCAAGATATTAATAAAAGAATTCTGCTACACTTGAGTAGTATGTCCTTAATATTTCTAAAGAACAAAAGGTATATTCCATTGTCGTAAGTGAGTATATTATCAGTTTAGTGGAGGTAAGAGAAAATTAGTTACTAATTGAAAGTTGGAGAGATTCAGAAAAGGAAGGATAACCTTTATAAGATGTTATAGTACATAGAGTATGAAAATGACGAAGGTCATTGGGGTTCAGTTGGGAACAATCAATGAAGAAAGGGTGAACAGATTGGGAGTTATGGGCACGGTAAAATTTGCAGATAGATGGTTGGTGATATTAGTGTGGCCAACGCCAAAGCGTGCAAGTATCACCCCGCCTACATGCCACTTTCGTTGGTGAATGCAGGAAAACCACTCAGCCATTTTCGCTTTATATATGTAAGTTTTGAAAAAAAAAAAAATCAACAAGATTTTCCTCGCTGACTTACAGTGCACCCAGGCATACTAATAGAGCCAGGTTAATGATGGAAGCTTTTGTCGGAGAGCGGATAATAATCAGTTGATGGGAGGCGACTTTGTCGAGAGGTATCCCGGAGGTACCTAAAACAATTACGGGAAAGTAGAGAAGTAGCCATTCTGGCCTCTCTTTCAGCGATTTCATCGTCATCTACCTCTACGTAAGATAGGGTCAAACATAGAGTAATTTGTTTCTTGTGAGAGTGGAGCGGACGAAGAAATTGTTGTATAGGGGGGCTTTAAATACCTGAAGGGTCCATAGCGAATCTGAATAAATGATATAAGAGTGGTCTTGGTTTCGTAATGAAATTCGAGAAGGACAAGCTGATTATAGCGGCCAACACTCTGCAGTAGAAAGAGATGTGAAGCAATAGAGGGGCTGTGTGTGGAGAGAAGTTATTGTCAGGAAAGTACAGCGAGACGCAACGCGTAGCTGTCTCCTGTTTCAGGCTGTCAGTAAATACTAGAGTAGATCCACCGTGAACTGCGGAATGAGACAAATATGAAGCCTTTATCAATGAAGCAGGGAGGCTAGATTTAGAGAGAGTGGTTAAGAACAGCAGATGGGAACAGGAAATGGCCAAGGTGTATATCCTTCATCATAAAAGAAAGGTAGCACTCAGGGTTGGGGAGTCGGTTCAAAAATTTTCCGACTCTGACTCCGACTGGGCCACCCCTCTTCAAAAATTACCGGGGACTACACGACTCCGACTCCGAGCTCCGACCTGGATCGCCGACATCCGGACCTTCTTCAACAATTACCGTGTGACGATTCGACTCCGAACGTCGCACTCTTTTGAACATATATACAGAGACTCTTGAAGTTACCTGCCCGTCAGTGCTGATCTCTCCGGACGTCCAATCATCTTCATCAATTACCTGGATGACGAACTACCGACTCCGACCTCGCGATGCCGACTGCGATACCACCCACCCTTTGTCAAATGACTGGTTCGAAATCCGACTCGCGGACTCCACTCTCTTCAAGAACTACCAGACTCCTCACCGACTCCGCGACTTCCGACTCCGACTCCACAACCCTGGTAGCACTTTGTGCAAAGGGATGTAGAAGTTAAGGATGTTGTAAACGGTGTTAGCAAATAGCAAGTAAAGAGGATTCTGAGTTATCTCTTAGAGAATCGGAGTCAAGGCAGATGGTATCGAAATTTAAAACTTGAGATAACTTGTGCACATGATGTATTCCCTATGAAGAGAATGTGGCACCACAACGGATTTAACCTCAAAGCTCACCCGGGGAGACGATCGGAAGGCTCATGTGTGAAATACAGATTGCTTCAGTTTGGATGAGATCCAACAGATGTCAGAAGAGTTTGGGACGCCTGGACCATATACTTCGCGGCTGTAGGTCAACTTCAACCGGATTAGGGCAATGTGGAGACGTAAAAGTGAATTGGGATCAGCACTCCAAGATTTTGTTTTAAGATGACTAATAAGTCATCTAGAATGAGACCTAGAAATTTGACTTGTAGAGTTACAGGAACAGATGAGCCATAAAAGGTTAGGTTCGCGGAGGGAGGTGGCAGGTTCTTCGGATCCCCTTTTTCAGATATAGTCCTGCTGAGGTTTTGGTGGGTGAGAATGGGAAGTCATGGGATTTATTCCATTGTGAAATATTCTCAATAGTTAGATGGAGTTGCTGTTCAAGAAGTGGCAGCATGACACTGGCAATGTATAGTGCCAGGTCATAAACATAGAGAGAAAAATTGACCGTCGTTGGGATAGAAGTAACGATGTAATTGAATCCGAGAGGAAATAATAATACACTTAGAACACTACCCTGTTAAACTCATTCATCCATCTATTTGAGAGAAGGCATTTAAAAATATTAGAAGCTGTCATCTTCAGTTTTAACAAGGGATCTGAGATCGAACGATTTATGCGGAAACCAAATTGAAAGTTTGAAAAAGTCAGGCAACTCTCCAGAACAGAAGAAATAGACCTGAAACCATTTTTCCCATTAATTTGCATGTATGACAGGTCAGCGAAATTGATGTTTGGTTGTTTGCCAACTTCGGATCTTTCCCAGGTGTGGATATAGAGATTACAAAGCTGTGGTCCAAATAGATGGAAATGAGGTTTCAATCCAGACTCTGTTATACAGATCCAGCAAGGACGCTAATATTATATTCGAGAGGACCGTCTTTTTGTATTCGCCAGTGCAGTTTGATACTCTGCAAGTGTAAAAAGACGGTTATAGATATGATCTTTCTATTTCGTTGTTGAAAAGTTTGGAAGTGCAGTGTTAATTTTCAGTTTATAAAGCTTCAGGAAAGCGGAAAGATTTTCGTGTTTGCAAACTTCTATTTCTTTGTTCCCTTTAATCATTCATCAAGTATTCTCCATTCCTAGCAATCGCTATAGTCAGTCATCTAGACCTAGAATGCATCTGCGCAAACAGATGCTGAAGCAGAGAATCGTATTTGTTATATAGGTTCCGTAGACGAAGGACTAGGGTGAGCAGTTGTTGAAGGCCCGCGGGCAGATATTTTCTGTGCACTTTCCTCACGCGAAACGAAGAGGGATCTGTGGAGTTAACAATGAAAATATAAGTTCGAAAATAATGTTTACGTGGTTGGCGGTTAATTCGACGAGATCTTGCCGCAGCTGCTTTAAAAATAACCATTCTGGAAGAAGGTGTGGATATTGTTTTTATCATTAGATCCGGGAACCTCGCATTTATTATTGAAGTGTGGAGACAAGTGGGAGATAAGGTTTAATGTGGTACTGATGAAAGAGTGACCCGCACTCCTATTCGATCATCATACGGTGACCAACTGGAATTACGAGAGTATATAGACATTGGAATAATGTAATAAGATTTATTAAGGCTTATTGGATAATGGGTTCAGTGCCTTATATATTGCGTTATCAAAGGCGACGACATGGTGATATGAGTTCTATAGAGAAATGGGAGCAAGACATTTAATATAGTGTATCACTAGGGATATCGAGTGTGTTCTGAAAAGTTCAATAATGTACGGGGTAGTACCTGTTTTAAGGCCTCCAGTGGAAAAGGGAGTTAAGAAATCAGCAAGGAACTTAGACGACAGTGTTGTGACAGAGTCTTTCCATGCTAACGGGATGGCATGAGATTGAACACTCTCCCAGTATTCAGGTGCAATAACGCCGGGCAGTGGAAGGAGGCTTGTCTTTAAAAGTGTCGGTCTGTCGGGCTTAGTAAACTCACTACTGTAGGGAGCCAAAGTTGAGTAAAAAAAACAGTGAGAATTGGTGGACAGATGAATATGTACCTGTTTATCGCCAAAGTTGTATATCAAAGACGGGGGCTAAGGACGAATAGGGTACAGTCTATGGATCAACAATTCTCACTGCAGCCTCCGCTATCAAGTTGTCGTACCTCTTTCTAATAGCAAGTTAGCGGGGCGATGGTTGAGTCATTCCACGGTTGGAAAGAGTACGGCGAGTAAATATAGTGAAGTATCCCTGCAAACATGATTTGCGCATTGCGTGTTACATATTGTTTGTTAATTGGAAAACGTTCTTCAACATTAGAGTAGGTAGCGCCAACCGCTGATCTACACCCCCCCCCCAAAAATTTTTCGATCCCATTTTGAAAAAAAGAAAGGGAAAAAAGGGGGGGTGTGGGAGGGCTCCCCTCTTTAAATTTGGCTTGGTATCTTTGCTCGTTAAGTCTTTTGTATTCTTCTTTTGAGTCATTGTCTCAGATGTGGATAGGGCTATATGTTTAGTGGAAGAGTGGATTGGCAGATTAGGGAGGAAATGAGAGGGATGGACGGGGTCGAGGAGGAGTAAGCATAAATGAGGTGTTGCTACTAGAAGGTATGGAATAGTCGTACAGCAGGATTTGGGGAGTACGAAAAGTTTTGGAGGGGATGTTTTCAGGTGGTTTTGAGTGACTGTCCTTTGGTATGGAATGAGAAGTGGAGTCAGTATCGATAAAAGTCTATGTTATTGAAGTGGATTTGGTTTGCGAGCTAGAAGAAACAACCAGAAGTGCTCATGTTTAGGAAATGGGAAGATATATCAGTATCTACCATGTAAGCGTGATTCGTAGATATGGTGGGCGAATATGTTGGGCTGTTCATATTGAATGAAGGGGAAGGAAGATGGTCACAGGGTAAAAATTGTGTCATCTTTTGATTACAGATTGGCAGTATCGGCGACTATTTGGGTCGATCGGAGATCAGGAATAGCATGTTAGGCTTGAGCGAAAAGTGTCCTATGTCTGGGAGACTTTTGAGATCAGTGAGGTATCAGGTAGCGGGTAATGTACTGGAGAGACTGGACAATTAAGTTAAGGATGGTGAGACTACTGGTCCCCTTGTGTTCTCATGCGCGAACAGATTCAGAATGCTATGGTAGGCATTTGTTTCGCTGTGTTTTGCGTGGAAACAGTTTCCTTCACGGGCTCGTATTTCAGATCGAAAAGGGCTCAGTATAAGTATTAGAGGAGAGGTGTGGGTCGTCACATACGAAGCTCTACTTTGGGAACTCTACCATACATGTTCATCCGCCCGCTAAGGTAAACATCCTACGCTGTAGAGACTGCGGAGAAGTGAAGATTCGGTTGAACGAAGTGTTTAGCATCATTTTGTCAATGGTGGAATAAATCGTGCAAGCTATTGTCGGTTTGGTATGGTAGGAATACTGTTCTGTTCGCTTGGCATGTATGTTCTAAACACACCCTATTTGAATATGTCAAGTGCTTTTGTTCTCAGAACTAGAAGCATGGCGAGGTTTTTTGTGAGTGCTGCAATTTTTATATATCTGGGGTTCAGTTGGTGTTCTGCTTAGAGGAAACTCTGATGTTTTTACAATTTTAAGACGAATGGTCTTTGCCGTTGGTAGCGTTATATTTTGGATCTTGACTTAGTGACATTCTTTTCAAAGAGAATAGAGTAAGAGGAATAGTTAGAATACGGATTAGGGGAATAGGGCAACAAAGCCCAGCCATGCTCTGTACGTGCAGTTGTGCGAACTTCATGGTCGGGAGGAGTACGGGGCTAGAAATTTCTAAAGGCAGAGTAAATGCGCTCTCCAAGGCTTGAGTGGTGAGGATGACCAGGACTGGTAATTTCATTACTGGTTAGTTGATAACTAATAAGCTAGCAGGGTAGGTTCTGTGACGAGCATTTAGCGAAGAGATTGGTCGAGGCTGCTTTTGATTGCTTTGAACGTAGTCAGATATAGGTAATGGCATATTCAAGTTAAACAGTAGTCTTGCTTGAGTCTCGCTTGCGATGGGGTAATGAGTGTCTAGCTGGAAATGCAGAGTGTTGTGTCGTGATCTAACACGCAAAAGGCAAAAAGGGGCGTGCTGCAGATTAGAAAATACGGGAATTACTTTGGTAATTTAATGGAAGGATAATTCTTTCTCAGTCAGCTGTATAGTGGCATGTAATCTCCTGCTCAATTTTTATTTATCTTATTATAAAGTTCAAACCTCAAGAGCACAGCCCTGTTCTAGGAGGAGAATTTCTCTAGGTAATTTCAACCTAGAATCCGGACTAGGGATCGATCTCAGGCCCTTGCCCTATGAGCTCTGTTGCTCTAGCCACACATGAAGCTTAAACTAACTCTAACCCGAAAACCGAGTCCTGCTCAAAACAGATAAGCGACGGAAATTTTAAGGTGAAGAGGCACGTGGGGTCCTTCAGCAGTCGTTTATAAATGTATTCTCTTTGTTTTCTCAGGAATGTGAAATTCTTAACTCCAGCAGATGGGCATATGTCATTTTAGGAGGTCTCTACAGTTTGGCATTTAAAGCAACGTCTGGGTTGGGGAATAAGTGTACGAACACTGTAACTTGTAAACTTTATTTTCACCTTTAAAAGTGGGAAAGAGGTGTTAAAGGTCAGAAGTAAACGAGGATTTGTGGTGTCAAGCAAGTTCTGACGAGGGGGAAATCTGTAAATGTTTGTAGCAGGAAATCTTTTCTGCTATCAGATTTCTTAGAATGACAGCAATACTTTGCCTTTCTGTGTCTATTGTAAGATTATACAGGTGCTTTCGACGTAATTAAACTTCTATTTCCATAAAGGAGTGAGGAAGGTATATAGATGGGTATTGCCGAGGAGACTTTAATCGATGTAAAATAGAGGGGTAGACCTTGTGGTAAGCTTGTGTTGTAGCTTGAACGTAATGGGACCGCACGCTCATTTTCATTAACCACGACTGGGTTGGGAGGTTTTCAACTATCTAGTTTATTTAGAATGGCATCGTTTAAAAAGTAACATAGATTCTTTGCTAAGTTAGACCTTTCTAGGGTGTGGATCGCAATAAGTTTAGTATGATACCGATAAATTATAGTCTTGTAAATATTACTAGTAATAGGATAGGGATCTATGATTTTATAGTAGGTATTTAATATAAGCTATTAATATATATATATATATAATATAAAGGATATAATAATACTCATACAGTGATAAGATCTATGATGATCTATATGGAATTAGATAGGGTAATACTAGTAATATAGTAAGCTTTCGCGCAAGGACTGGATGGGAACGGCATATTGATGATCAGAGAACAAATGAGAACAGACTAAGGAAGGCGGGAAACCTTCTTTCATGAATTCCCCCCAACCGTGTTGGGCATGCCGCGTGTGATGTCCGAGGGGCTAATACCTAGGTGACTTAATATGACACGCACTGAGTTCGATGAGGAGCAACTGATGAGGTGTGCAAGAATGAAATAAGGCAGAAACGCCGGTCTATACTGGCGGTGGAGTAGCGAGGATCGGAAGGTGGAGTCAGGCGCTGAGAAACCTAACAGATTGGTAATTGAATGAACGCCTGGGTGTTCATGAATGTTTTTATTTCTGCGAAGAGGAGCTAGTTTCTGAGATAAAAATTAAACCGAAAACTTCTGCACAATAAATGGACTATTGTAGGAATAAGACAATTCAAACACATTAGCAAATAAGAGGATGTGCCGGGAAGGCGTATATTTCATAGGGAAGGGAAGTCCTTTTCCTCACAACAGATCAGAGACCAGAAACTCGCACTAAACTTCTTGGACACGGCAACTTGCAGTAGGGGTGGGTAGGGCTGTGTATGATGGCCTCCTGAAATCCTCGCGTGAACGCCGACGTTTTCGCGCTAGATTTTTTTTTCGCGGCCACCTTGGGATTTATCCTTATGGAACATAAATAATTTCACATAGAGCCCGAGATTATAGATCAAAATGAAGGAGAGCCTTTTCGCTGTTAACTCGTATGTTCTGGTTCCCTGCAATTGGGGGCCCGGTTATATACGCAAAATACCGGTTTTTATCATGTCCCCTCATCCACGGGGAAGAGTGAAAAGTGAAAAGTGAAAACCCATGTGGGAAGAGGCACAGGATGGCACAGGAGGCTGTCATAGGAAAAATGTTAAGATAACCTTTTTCGGAGAGGAATAATATTTACAAAGTACGCAAAGGGAATGGAGGGCGGGAATTAAGAAGAAAAAGAAACGATAGAACTGCGGGAGAATGAAGAAGGATTGAAAGATATAGATAATTCCGAAAATTAGGGGAGAGAAGGAAGACTGAAAAATTTGCATATGTGACAACAGCAAATACTTGTGGCTGGGGTCGGAAGGTTGCAAAGTTCACCATGCAATATTGATTCTTGTCACTATGTTATATCCTAGGTTATTGCAGGTTACAATAAGTAATGAACACACCGATATAAAAATAATGCGATACACTCACGCCTGCGGGGGATATTGTATAGATGGTGTATAATATGATATGTAGTAGTTAATACTAGGGACTATATATATATATATATATATATATATTATATTATGTATTATAATATACCTATATTATATATATATAATGTATATATATATATATTATATAACGTATATATATATACTTCAGAGGTGGGCATTATAGCGGCAAAGGAAGCTCAAAAGCCGCAAACGCAATTTGCACTTAGGTTAAGAAGAAACGTGTTTTTTTATGGCGTTTATGCGGCGAATTTCTAAAAAATGTGCGTTTATTTCATTTGTCGTTGCTCAAGCAGACTTTTTTAAGAAGCGAGCAAAAGAGCGCGAAATTTGCGCTCACTAAATCTATAAATAATTTGCGTTTTGATGCGGCCGCTCACAGACGTGATGCGTGGTGAATAATTTTGCGTTATGGTATACTATATATAGTATACCTATAATATATATAGTATATATATAGTATAGTATATAATATATATATATATAATATATAATGAATATTATTGATATATTATATAGATATACATATATCATATTATATAGTATATAGTAGATAAGATATATGATATATGTATTATGACTTAATATAGTATATATATCATATATATATAGGGTTATATATATATATAATATGATAATAATAAATAATAGATAATAAAAAAAAAAATTAATATAAATGAATATTGTATTTATTATTGATTATTTATTTATTATAATTTTATTGTAATTATTATATTATTATTATTAATTATTATTATTATTATTATTATTTATTATTTATTTAATATTATTATTTATGTAATTATTATTATATTATGTTTAATAATGTTACTATAATATTCATTTTATAATTATTAATTAAATTATTTATTTATTATTCATTTATTATTTTTTTATTAATATTATTCATTATTATTATTATTATTTTTATTATATATTATTATTATTATTATTATTATTATTATTATTATTATTATTAATTAATTATTATTATTATTATTATTATTATAAGCCAATTTACTAAGTTTATTGGTTATTTGTGATTAGCCGATTAAACCTTTTTAGTGGCTTTTTGGTGGTTAAATTGGAATAAACAGATAATGAATACTAGTGCTTAAAGGGAAAATAGAATTGCATGACGGTGAAAGTGTCGTAGGTGTAACTCTTTGACAATTATTTGAGTGTGATGCTCCTGTACTTCCATGAAAAAAAAGCTAGCCCAAGCTGACTTGGAGCACCTATTGACCAATATCTCATCTTATCAAATACTTTTTTTGTCTGTCAAGAGGCAAGAAGGGATATATTGTGGGGCAATAGAGGGAAAGATTGAATGCTCCAATGTAAAAAAAAAATTTCAGTTTTTTTTTTTAGGTACTGCTTATTTTTACCTTTTCCTTTAGATCCTTCAATTGCTGTGTACTGCAATTGAATGAGGGTCAAAGCGGGGCCGGAGCTGCTCAACAGACAGTGAGACACCCAGCAAAAGGCGTCAAACCATCATTCTTCAGTCTATGTCGAAAATATTTAAACAGAAGAGAGCTCCTGAGTTCCTTTATAACTACGGTAAGTGTTTTTTATTTTAACGTACAGGTTTAACTATAATAAGTGGTGTCACAACTAACAGTTTAAAAAACTAACAGAATACAGTCCCATACAAAAATTTGTCGAAATTTAAAATATCAGTTTGCATTTGTCCGTTAATATCATTTCGTCATCAAATATTTTTTGCTTCTAGATTTCTGCTACATGAAATTGGCCAATTAACATTGTGGAGTCTGATTCTTGTCGAATTCCTGTCTATGCTGAAACTCTGATTTCCAGCTACCCTCCAGAAAGAAAAGTGATTAGAGGGACTCTTGATGTCATGCATAATTAAGGAAGGCTGATTTAAACCACGCATATATATTAAGGTCAGTTATGTGGCCAAAACCGCAGACAGCTGGACTGGGAACAACAAATACAGGAGTTTTCTGGGGATGACGGTTCACTTGATTAATTTGAATACTTTGAAAGAGAGACAATCTGTCTTGCCTTAGACAGTTTCTGTTTTATCTCAGACCAGGCAAGTCCTAGCCACAATATTACGGATTATTCATTAAATAAATTGATCATTGAGCATAGGTCAGTAAAAGTCAGTAAAATGAAATAGATAAGTAATGCTGAAAAAAATTATAACCAAATTAATAAAAAAAAATAACAAATAAAAAATTTATGCATTCAGGTTGCTGCATTAACAACAGGTAATGATAGCAATTTCTGTGCAGCTTATCGGTAGATGCTCCAATGCAGAAACGGATGAACGGAAGAGGGTGAATAGCAGGACGCACCAGATTGCAGAGATAGTGGTTGACGCTTGAGAGAGAATGGGAGCAAATTAGTGACACAGAGGTTCTGCTGACAAAACCTATCCAGGCTAAAAACATCCTGCATAAAGAACATGGACACTCGCAAAACTTAGCTACACTGAACATCGTCATGCGATATTGCGATGTTCCTACCCAGTTAAACATCTTGGTTACTAGGATGTTTCGCAAATATCGTTCCTCGCTGGTTCGTCATGGTACCAAGATCCATTTAATAAGATACCAAAGTCGACAGGAACTTGTGTGGAAGCATCGAAACAGGAAACTAGCAAAGCTGTGCGAGAAGGATTGAAGAAGGAGTTGGGGTACAAAAGCTAAAACACCAAGAAGTGTTAATCGCTGGAATCCCTATACAGAGTATTCTATAAAAGACGCTGTTTAAGACCTTGATGGTCACAGGACACAAATCAACAACCTTTGTTGATGGAGCAATAAGCCTTTGATCCTCCAGTATTTTAAAAAAGTGAGTAAGGAAGGTAATTGCGGAGTCATCGAATAATGGCGCCTCTTGCTGTTAGGCTTGATATGTTGCAGGAAGAGAAGAATGCGTACGCGGAGTCCTATTGCCTAATCTCTCCTCCTCAAGGGAACAAGATCGGGAAATGCAGGACCGAGAGGTGGAAAAATTTAACTATGCAAAAACTTAGTGCAACTACCTGCTAAGCCAAATCCAAAGGCAAACAAAGGAAGAAAAGACTATGTGATGATTTTTGATCTTGCTTATGGCAACACTCTGCATCCTACTTCAAAACCCGGAAGTAGGTACGTAGGTTAAATGAGGGGAAGTACTAAGCTACCAAGACCAGATACTGAGGAAATAAAGTGTAATATTGAGCGAATCTTACTTGTAAACATAAAGGTAAAGGTAAAGGTAAAGGATGGGCGTGGTAAAGCCTTAACATCAAGCACTGAAGGTAATGGGACAGAGTCTGAAAGCGACCCAATTATGGTGAGTTATTTTTATAATTTCTAACAAACTTAAACATCTCTTGTATTATATATATATATATATATATATATATATTATATATATATATATATATATATTATAATATATATATATATATAATATATATATATAGTACTATATTTAATATATATATATATATAGTATATATATATATATATTATATATTTATTTCATATATGTCATGTATATCTAATCTCTATATTATATATATATATATATATATATATATATTTAACAAGAAATGCTTAAAATTTTTATATATTATATATTAATATATATATATATAATATATATATATATATAATATATATATATATTTATATATATATATATATATATATATATAATATATATATATATATATATATATATATATATATATAATATATATATATATATAATATATATATATATATATATATAATATATATATATATACAATTTATACATTACATATATATATTCAAAATACACTGACATAATGTTCAATGAAAACTTAAAAAAAGATTTTGAGTTCTGGATACCATTTATAATATTTCAGAAAGTGAAGGCCCATATATGCCAGCAGTCACCTCTGGAGAGTTGGGAACAAATCTTGGATAGCTGTCTGCAGTAAAGTCACACAAGTACCCCTCTCCACTACGAAACCTGTTCGTGGTGAATACCAAGGAGGTCCTGAGTTGGACTTGTTATTAAGTTAATACCACCATTACCAGGCTCCGCGCCGTGGAGGTTGTTAGTCCAAGGCTCTGAGACTCTAAGAGCAAAGAGGGCAGCCATGGCATCCATCAATTTTGAAAAATTTATCTTTATGAAAGGGAATATGAGCCTATTCAGAATGCAAGAGGAAAGAGAGGAGGAAGATCACAGATAATTGAATAACATTAATAAAATCTTTCTCACTTTTTTTTTTATATATATTTGCATCTTTAATTAAAAATTTAAAAAATAATGCCATTTTTAAATATTTGCGCTTTATTTTTTTAATTTTTTTTTGCGCTCTTAAATATGTGCTTTTAAAAAAAAGTTTGATTGGGCGACATGTGCGCTTTGCGCATGCGGACTAATTTTTTTGAAAATTGTGCGCTTTTGGGCTGCGGACTAAGTTTTCCCACTTTGCGCTTTTGCGTTTGCGCTTATAAAGTTTAAAAAATTTGCGCGCCCACCTCTGATATATATATATATATATACTATATTTTATATATATATAGATATAATATATATATATTATATATATATATATATATATATATATATAACGTATATATATATATATATATATATATATATATATATATATATACTATAGTATATATAGTATAGTATCTATATACACTATATATATTATATATATATATACTGTATATATATATAAATATACATATATATATATAACGTAGGTTTACAGTTACCTAATCTATGCATCGTACTCGCTATTATGCCATGAATCATTTATATATAGTATAGATAACTATATAGATAATTACTATATTGATCGGTAGGCCATCGGATCAGTTTATATATATATATATATATAATATAATATATATACTAGTATTATATATCAGGGGTGTATACATAGGGTAGGCAGGCGTTACGGTAGCTCCTACCACAATTCATTTTAGTGAGAGCAGAGTACTTTTTAGATAAAATTAGTTTAGGAATGGTAAATGTACGAATAATTATTACGAATGTTTATTTGAAAGTGAAAAAAAAGAAACTGATTTATAAAATAAATTTCATGCTTAGGAAATACTTTATAAATAACAATTATAATAGATTAAATTCGATTTGGAAATTTTCGCTTCCTACTTCTAGTTCTTTAAGAGTGAGGAATGGGCGTACATAGATCTGTCATATTTCATATAATTGATATGATAAGACCAGGAGCAGGAGTCAGGAGTCGGATGCGAGGTGCAGTCGAGTTTCGCTGAGTAGAGGGTAGAAAAATACGAAAATTCTCAGTAGCGAAAATTTTCGTGTCACCCAGTGAAAATCGTATCGGATAAATTGAATGTTTTTTTTTGAATCCATCTCTCTCTCTCTCTCTCTCTCTCCTCTATATAATATAAGTATATAGCTATATAGTTATGATTATATTACGTATATACTATAGTATATTATGTAGTGATTTAAGTGTAGCGTTGCGCTATAGTAATAGCTAGCTGCATATGATAAAATGTAATTATTTCGGGTTCTATTATGGTCAGTGAGGATAAGGTAGTGGTAAGGCTCAGCGTGGAGTAGGACATCGGAGAGTATTTGCCCAGCGCCGCAGTGTGAGTAGGCATCGTATTCTGCCAGTCTATAGTATGAATTCTTCGACTGGTATATACTATATATATATATATATATATTGAGTATGTTTAATATAATAAATATAGTATATAATGCGCGTATACTGCTCAGGTGCTTCGATAGTTGTGTGTGAGCATATGAGTATTTTGTCTGCAGATTACGTCAGCATCAGTCAGGTTATATGAGCCGCAGGGTTGAAGTGCAGTCGCACCTGGTATTGAATTATGCTATGTGCTCATACTATAGGGAGAGAACTATACAGCAAGGACTCGAGAAGATATAGAGGGGTCACATGGAGAAGTCAAGGATGTGAGGATTCCAGAGTTGAGGGTCGAGTTAGCAGGCGAGGAGAAGTCTGTGTATCAGAGTCGGGTCACAGGGATAATCGCGGCTGTGGATGCTTGGAAGCAGGCGACGGTGAGGTAGAGTGCCAGTTGGGTGATCGCACAGCGCTCTGCAGACGTAAGAGAGATCTCTGCGTTATTGATAACGCGGACTGACTCATAATGATTCATGACTCGTGAGGCATCTGTCATAAGGGACGAGTAGTGAAGCTGCTGTTACGGGCAGATGGAGGTAGAATATAGTAGGATGATGATTGAGGTATGAGATAGTACGGGCGGCGTGCGTTATTATTATATATCTATATAGTTATATATTGCGAAGATAGACGTGAGCTCACTATTTACTCTCGACAGCGGCGTTGATTGGATATTATTGCTATGGTATGTGTAATATAGGTGAGTATCGATACAGTAGATGTTAGCTGCGTCGACTAGAGGGATCGTAGTGGAAGAGTAAGGTACAGGCTATATAGTACTATATAAGCGGGTACTATGTGGGACTTGTCCTTTATAAAAAGATGTTATACCGATATATGTATATATATAGATATATATACTAGTATAATATATATATATAGTATAGTATATATATAATTATAATATTATAATATATATTTATATATGTTATATATATATTATATATATATATATAATATATATTAGTACAAAAACGAACTTGATGGTAATCGATTTTTTTTTCTCGATTACTTTTCAAGGCAATAGAGAGTCAGTTGCCAAACAGTTGTTTTTTTTGTGTAACTCAAAGGAATACCCAAAGGTTAAAATCGCAAAAGATGGAAAGAGTCTAGGGTCTCTCGGCCTCAGTGGGAACGACCTTGGGAGACTTCGTCACCACGTCTGTCGCCACCGTCCGGTTCGAGGCCCCCTTAAAAAAAAATTAAAAGATATATTATCAGGAGTCATGAAAAACGATAAAGGCAGCTGTTGGCGAACCCTCTTGCGCTCCTTCTATCAGTTGTTAGCTAACATGGTAACACTAGCATAGGGTTTAACGCAACGTGGTGTTCGGTGCGAATTTTTCGAGGTATACTTGTCTTTTTATGTAACATCCTTTTTAAAATATGCCATATATATATATATAATAGATAATATATATATATATTATTAATACTATATATAATTATATATATAATTACTATTAATATATAATATTATATATATATATATATATATATATATATATATATATATATACTATATATATATATATGTATAGTAGTATAATTATTAGTATTATATAATTATTTATATATGATAATTATATAGTATATATAGCTATATATATAGATATATAATATATATAATAATTATATATATATATATATATTGTATTAATATAGTACTAGGCTATATATATAATAGACAATAAGTTATAGGTATATAATATATATACCACTATATATAGTATATAATAATACTAAGTATTATATATATATATATAATATATAATATATATATAGTATATTATATATATACATATATAGAATATATTTATATAGTGAATGAGTTGACTATAGTAGTATAGGTATAAATATGAGTATATAAGTATAGTATATAGATTAGTATATATCAAGTAGCGTACGTACATTATATATGATATATAGTACGTCGATATAATATTATTAGTATTGTAGTGAATTATAGTAGTGATAACAGTGAGTGCTGTGTTGTGCTGAATGCCTGAGGTTGTGTGTGTTTGTAGGTGATGTGCGTGGAATACAGTTTACTCTACGTGTCAAAAGTTCCATGCAATAGCAGTTTTAGTTTGAAAGTTCCTTGTCATTTTCTAAAAGTGTTAATGGTTACCTCTAATATAAATAAGATTATATCTAAAATAATGCATAATGGAAGTAAAGTGTAGATTTTTATATTGAAAAATCGCTTTATAGATGCTCTATCTAACGAACAACAACTTAAATTTAAAATAATCTGAAGGTCAATAGTTTCTTTTAATTTGTCAATAAGCATCCAAAGGCAATACAATGTTTTGTATATAGATATTAATAGTATAGCTA
>JABUQX010021021.1:17500-20000 GCA_015478945.1 Trachelipus rathkii | reverse complement strand
AACCGGTGGAATTGTGTGCCATTGGGAAATTGGGGTCATTTTATAATAACATACAGCTTTGAAATTAATCTTGGGCTTTAAAAACACTCTTACATCTTTATTCATTGAGGGATAATCACTTTCACTAACATTGGCTTCATTGTCATCATCACTCTCAACCGTTTCCCCTACAAAATCATCTTCTTCACCATGAAAGTCTTCTATGAGGCCTTTCAAATGCAAAACTTTATTAACCGCTTTCCTTCTGACCTCTTCATCCTCGTCGGCTAACATTCCAATGAGAATATTTTCACCATGAGCAAAATAACTGTTATTATCTATAACTTTATAACAAATGTTCCTAGCATTTGAATCAGGAAATTTATTGATTCTTTGAATCACATTTAATAGGTTTTTGGGACCATCAGTTAAATATTTATTAATCTTAATATCAAACCAACTAGGAAAATACACCTTTACTATAAATTCAGCAATCAGCTTAGAGGTTTTTAGTAGGTTTGGAAATGGATACATAATACTGCAAGATTCTGCATGCTAATGTTAGCCAATGAGAATGGTTCATAGGTCCAACTTCTAAAAAGGCCAAATCATCATCTATGTTCCCTGTGATTACACCCCAACAGATGCGATAAGCATAGTACTGGTCAGTCGATAAGTCATCAATGACTTTATTGTCTAGTATGACAAATTTTGGATTTGGAATTGGCCTAAACTTAGCAACACCCCATTTGGAAACATTGCCATTCAGCTGTGAGCCAATGGCTCCAGAAAATTTATCTGGCCCTTTGGTAGTTCTATCAATTTTCATAAAAATATGCCTTAAAGGTAACTCATTTAGATGCAAAATGCAAATATCCCACTGTAATGGAACTCCTAGAAACATTTCCAAATATCTAATGGAACCACGTGAATGACCAGTATTGACATTGGTTCCATCTGCCTTTGCTAAGTTCAGTCTTGTTTGAAGCTCTGTTCCCTGTAGTGTTTTGAATATTCCATGAGCTACATCTATTCCCTTGGCGCTTTTTGGTGTGATGTGATCAAGGTAAAAGTCATCTGAAAATAGAAATTTCTAATAACATAGGTACAGAATATTTTATAAATATAGGTAGTTTAGTTTTCATAATTTATAGGTGCTTGATACTTAGTATTACTTACCTGGCTCACCAGTGATGACATAATGCTCCTCCAGCAGTGTTGAAGTGTGATATTTCCCATTAATTTCACAATTCACAAGGGTTGCATCTCGCCTGCCATCGAAGCCTATTCCTGTGACCTTTTCGAACAGGATTTTTTCTTCTTTCTGCGCTTCTGCTCGCAATTTTTCCCTTTCTCTTCTTAATTTATTTCTGAAAGGTATTGTTGTGTTAAAGCAATTATAATTATAATAATTATAACTAAATAATTGTAGATAGGTATTTAGTAGTAATTTGTATGATAGAAATACTTACTTGTCAATAACATGCTGCATTTTGTCTTTGGTGATAACTCCAAAATCTACCAATGTAGCAGAAGCAATAGCTGCACCAGCTCTATCACTTATTTGATACCTGAAAAAGAGATTTTTAGTACTATGTATAAGAAAAATAGCTTTCAATAGGAATTTGGTATGAATATATCTCAATGTCTAATGAAGCATTGATTTGTAAGATTGTTTTTTTTTTGCTTTTTGTAACTTTTAATGACAAAACTACTTAAATTACCTGTCACACATTTCAGCAAGCATTCGTAGCCTTGTTCGATTTTGCTCCGAACTTGACATTTCTCCACTGTAATCAGGTTCTGAATCATTACTAATCATATATATATATATATATATATATATATATATATATATATATATATATTTTATCAATATATATATATATATATATATATATATAATATATATATATATATATATATATATATATATATATATATATATATATATATATATATATATATATATATATGTAAAGAGTAGTTACATATATATATATATATATATAGGTTCTACTTCTCTTTATATATATATATATATATATATATATATATATATATATATATATTTATATATATATATATATATATATATATATATATATATATATATATATATATATATATATATATATATATATATATATATATATATATATATATATATATATAGAACCATAGACGGCACTTCTAGTACTATTAAGAAAGTTCACGATAAAAAACTTTTATCTTTAGGAATTTCTTCACGTAATGATAACATTGATCCAAATTCAGCAATTTTTAATTACAGTTCCTTTCAGTTTAACGAAAGTACTAAGAACACTCTTGCCAAAGGTTTAAATTTTGAAGTTATTCCCCAGAAATTAAACATTTGCAAATATTTGCTCCATTTTGAGAAGCTTTTAAGAAAATTATATATATCTCCAATGTACAAATTTTCGGAAGAGAAACAGAAAACTATATTTAATGACATTAGAAATTTAGCTTTTACAACCTTTCGCAAATTTAACCCTAAGAA
>JABUQX010021021.1:0-12500 GCA_015478945.1 Trachelipus rathkii | reverse complement strand
GTTCTTCTCTGGTAATTTCATCCTCCACATCCTCTTCCTCATCTCTCTCCAACACACCTCTCCTCCAATCTCCTCCTCCTCCTCCACTCCTTCACTACGCAGCTCACCAAAATATTCCGTCCTTCTATTATTTATTTCCTCTGCTTCCACCAGGGTTTCTCCCTCTTTATTCTTAATATTACTTTGTCTTTTCTTCTGTGTTCTATATGTTCTTGCCATCTTAAATATCTTCTTCTTATTACCTGCTGCATCTTCTGTTAGCTCCTCTGCCATCTTCCTGGCTGCCTCTTTCTTTGCATTTCTTTTCACTATTTTTGCTCTATTTCTGACCTCTACATATTCTTGCCTTGATTGAACCGTTATCCTTTTTAACCATCTTCTCATTTTTGTGGTTTTTATCTTCACCGCCTCCTCCACCACCTCATTCCACCATCTCGTGTGTCTCTTCTTTGTACCTCCCACATATCTGTATCCCAACTCCTCCCCCGCTGCCTCCATTATCTTCTCTTGTAGTTCTGTAAAAATCTCTTCTCTATCTAGCTGGCCTATTTTCTCTTCTACCCTATTTCTATATGCATCTTTTTTACTCTGTTCTTTCAGGGACTCCACCTTTACTATCTTTCTCTTGTCTCAAGTATTATTCTTTTTTGCTCTAATTCTAAAGTTAGTCACCAACTTTCTGTGGCCTGAATCCATAGTTTCACCCGGAATGACCTTAACACTCAGTATCATTCTCCTATCTGAAGCTATTACATAATCTATTACCGATTTCTGATCAAACTCTCCCGTGTTGCTGTTCCATCTGTACCTGGTGTATCTATGTGATGCTCTGTGGTCAAAGTATGTATTCATGATTTTAAAACCATTTTCACACAGACGTCCAACAGCTTTTCTCCCTCAATATTTCTCCTCTCCAAAACAACTCATCCTCTTCTACTTCTCTCCTTCTGCTTCCAACCCTTGCATTAAAATCTCCAATCAGGAGACATATGCTGTTTTCTTCACTTCTCATTCCAACCCGTCTCTCCATCAACATAAACTCTTCCTTCTTTTCATTTGAATGTTTCTGTTGGGGTGGATATACCTGAAACACATGGTACTTCCTACTCATGATTTTGAAGCTGCATACCATAAGTCTTGCATTTATTCCTTCCGCTTTCAGTATATATGGGCTCATCCTAGGTCCCACTACGAATCCCACTCCATGCTTCCTCCAACCTTCCTCTACTCCACTGTACATCAGGACATATCCTCCTCCCAAATCTCTACCCTCCTCCGCTCCCCTTACTCTCATCTCCGCCATGCCCAGCAGGTCAATCCTCCTCCTCTCCATCATCCTCACTACCTCTTCTTCCTTGCCGCTATATGCTGCAACATTCAAAGTTGCGCATCTAGTTTTTGGTGTGTATCCGAATTCATAGTCCGTTTTCGTCGCCTAGTTCGTGATCCGAAAAATCTGTCCTGTTCCGAGGCTGAGTCTTGGGTATTGCAAGCAGGTCATGTCGGGCAGCGGCTTGCTGGGCCTGTCCTACCCTAGCCAGAGCTAATCCCTCCTTCCGCTACCAGGGTACATGAGGTGACGTGGGTGTGGTATTAAGTCTTATCTCATATATATATATATATATATATATATATATATATATATATATATATATATATATATATATATATATATATATATATATATATATATATATATATATATATACAGTATATATATATATATATATATATATATATATATATATATATATATGTTATATATATATATATATATATATATATATATATATATATATATAGATATATATATATATATATATATATATATATATATATATATATATATATATATATGGAGTTAAAGCAATGATCGCTGGTATATATACTTATACAAGTAGGAGGGCCTTGTTGATGAAATATGAAGGAATCAAATATGAGATAGTAAAGGTTAAAAGTTAATAAAAATTATTAAATTTAAAAGTTATTTAAATAAATTCATAAGCTTTCGTTCCTATGCTGGAACCCCATTCTGACGATCTTTATAAAATACCCTAGAAAGGCAAAATTATATATATATATATATATATATATATATATATATATATATATATATATATATATATATATATATATATATATATATATATATATATATATATATATATATATATATATATATATATATATAACATATATAATGTATATATATATATATATATATATATATATATATATATATATATATTTTTACTATTTTTGGAAAAAAGTATTTCATATCTAAGGAATCGCCATCTAGACTGAATTTAGATACTTTCCTTCGATACCAAATTTCATTTCTTGATTTACTACAATTTTATACGTAGTTAAACTGTTGGAAACAAAAAAGAAAAAGGCAACAATTGGAGTAGTATCTTCCCAATTATATGATAAATGCTTTTTATATATATTGAATACATATTTATTTTTCCTCTGTTTTTCAAAAGACAAACAACTCTACAAAAATTATATAATTTATATATTATTATATATATATAATACTATCTTATAAATACTCATTAATATATAATATATTATATATATATATATATATATAATTATTATACCCTTGTCCCCTTTTGTACTATATATAAGTTAATACTACTATATTATATATACTTATATATACCATATAATAAATCACTCTATAAATATATTATATATAGATATAAAATTATAATATATATAATATATATATATATATATATATATATATATATATATATATATATATATATAATATATATAAATTATAATATATAATAATATATAAATAATTTATATATATATAAGCTATATATATACTATATTAAATATATTATAATCATATCCCTTAATTATGAATATATCCTAACATATATATATATAAATATATATAATATATATAAATATATATAATAATAATTATAATATATTATATACTCAAGTCTGTTAATATTTATATACTAATATATATATATATAATATATATATATATATATATATAAATATAAATATATATATACAATATTATATATATATATAATTATATTATAATATATATATATATTATATATATAATATATATATATATAATGATACTATAATATATATACGGTATTATACACTATATATTTACACCTACTAATACATTATACTTATATATATATTTATAAATAATAATATATCATATATAGTATAATATATATATATTAATATAAATACTAATAAATATATATACTCACATATATATATATATAATTATAACCTTCCTCATATATATGAGTATAATACATATATATACTATATTATTATATTAAGTTATATATGTATATATACATATATACATATATTATCAATAATATAATATATATAATTATATATCTAATATATATATATAATATATAATATATATATATATAATATATATATAATATAACTACTCACTATATTATAATATATATATATAGTATTATATATATACAAATATAGTATACCATATTAATATGATATTTATATATATATATATAAATATATTATATAGATATATATATATAATATAATTATATATATTAATATATATATATAATATTATATATTAATATATATATAGGTTAATGTATGTTATATAGTATAATATATTTATTTCCTTTACAAAGGTTTATTCTATGAAAGTTCTAAAATTACTCTTGGAAACTCCACATCACTACCTCAGAGAATCAAAACTGCGACGTTAAATACTTTGTTGAAATTTAAAATATACCTTTCCAATATATATATACTATATATATATATACTATATACCTGATATCTATATATAAATTATATATATATACTATATATTATATATAATATAATATATATATTATATATATATAATTATATGATATTTAGATATATATATAATATATACTATATATTATATTATATATATATATATAGGTATTTATATAGTATATATATATATATATATAGTGCTAATAGAGATAATAGTATATATATAATGAGTACTAATATATATATATATATCAGTGCCATGCCGGTGGCTTAGCGTTATGGGGAAGCAATTCGAGGCATATATATATATTATATTTTTTATATGTGTAGTATAAATATAAAATAAGAGAGAAAACTTTACAGTATATGAGAAAATCTGTTATAATAAAATTATAATATATATATAATTGGCACTTCACTCATAAAATAATTTCCAGATATGATTATTTTTTTTATACACACTATTGATTCACTTTTAATTATTTTTTATCATAGAGATGGCAGCTATTAACTTAAATCCAGTTCTGTTCAAAAATTTAATTTAAAAATATACCATAAAATAGGGGCCAAGATTATTAAAATTCTTCATCTTGTTATGTCACGTTACCAATGCGAAATATTATCTCGTTTATTTTCAAACTTTATCCGATAACCAAAAAAGATGAGCTGTAATCTTTCTATCAAAGATATGTATATTTGAAATTTTTGAGCAAATAATTTTAAATAATATTTTGTTTTTAATAAATTTCTATATATTACAGCAAATTAGAACCCGAAAATGTGTGCTATTATGGTAACTAGAAATATAAAGTGGTTATTGACGATAGCATTAATATTCTCAAAAGATTTTATTGTTTATTATCAAAAACTAAAGTTTAAAGTAATCAGAATGGCTGCCGATAGGAGTATTACACATAGTTATGTGTTTCTCTTTTATATGAAGTTGTTTCTGATGTGCACTCCTTAGTTCTCCTTTATTGGTATTCATATAATATACTGTATATCATATGTGTTTGCAATCTCTTTGCTCACCTCTCCTCCCGGGTCTCTCTCTGTCATGATCTCTCCTCTCTCAGGCTACCCAGTACTACTAATCCTTCGTGCTCTGGTCTCATACGAGCTCCTGTCTTCCTATCATCTCCCTTACTACTTCGTTCCTCTTACCGTTGGCGTCGATACTTCACCTCTCGCCTTTCCATGGGCGGCACGTCTTTGAGTTAATTAAGAAGTTGTGAGTGGTAGTCTCCATAGCTTTCTAAGTAAATAAGAAAGGGTATTATATACTTAAGATAAGGTAATTCCTTGGGGGGAGATCACCGTTAGTAATATGCTTCATCATTAATAATCTCGCACTTCTGTTCACGGTGGTTATCATTGGAAGAAATTATTCAAAGTATGCTTATGATAAAGAAGATAATCGTATGTCTCTGCATTTAGAGGATTTACTTCTATAGCTGCATAAAACGATTAGAAAGTACAGAAGGTAATAATTATGAGTAAAGTTACGATATATATATATAGTAAGTGTGATTTATAAATAGTATATTATGATAATCATATATTAATAACTCCGCTCACACACCCTACTTTGGTATTGTGGAGTGTTTGTTTATAGACTTATCCCTATTATGACAGTAACATATATAAAGTTATTACTTGTGACATAGAGGACGAATGAAAGCTTTATGCCTTGAAGTTAAGCTCTCAAAGTTCATTTTCAACTCTCATTTCTTAGTATATCTGTATTTGTTACCTAATAAGTCCTTATCGAATACAAGAAAGAGTAAAGAAGAGATAATAGAGAATTGTTATATAGCTTACTTTATAATTACATTATAGAGTGTTTCAAGGACCTTAACAGAGCAAGTGCTATGCAATGTGTTTTGTATTTATATCAAGCAATGCAAAATTCCACATATTCCTGAAGTAGAATAATTATCTAATGCGTCGAACGTATTTTACTACTACTGAGACGACAGACAGAGAGGTTCGTGCGTGATTATAATGCAACTATTGATGTGATCATATATATAGTGCTCTGCTACTTTTATATATGGAGGTATAGTAGGTCGGTTATCTTTAAGCGGTCAACTTGTGAGAGTTGGACTTTCATAAATCCATGGGGGGATCAATATCTTTACATGTTCACGTAAGGTACATATATTCACTCAAGACATCTTCGTAACTTATATAGTCATGCCATATGTCCCACATTATTATATATTAATAATATGGGTAACTCATTACATCTATAATGCATGACAATTTCTATAGATAATTTGCTTTCCAGAATGCAAGAGTAGATTCACTGATTTTAAATTCTCTTTGGCCTTAATTCATTAATCTCTTTAGTAATGGTATATCTAGCTGTGATATAAAAGTCCTTGTACGAGATCAGATATAGTTCTATAATTGACTCTGAACTTCCCGAATACACGTAGTCCAGAGTCCATTTCATTGTCGTTTAAGAGCCCAGTAGACACACATCCACTCAAAGCCAACTGTTCACAGCAGCACAATCTTCTTCTTGAAGCCTCAATTAGTGCCTTGCAAAACGGTGTCGTGAACACTCAACAGACATACACCACACCCTCACAAAAAAAACGGAACCATCTCAGACCGGTAGTACCAGCGATACTGCTCGATGATGCAATTTCCGAAGTGAAACTCAAATCTATTGATCCGAGACATTTATCACCTCATCACTCGAGAGAGTCTTCTACGATACTCAGGCATGAAATTACGCTTGACCTCGCCACGTCCGAGTCGAACTCTCGATGAGCAGAACGAATAGAGTGCGAGTTTTACGAACTAGTATACGACGTGAGAGATCGTCTAAATACATCCGCAGAGCCTTTCTGCCTCGCATTAGCTAGCCAACACCATATTTGTTGTTCTCGCCTAGCGTCCCAACTTACACCCTTTCTCGTCACACTCACTGCCTATAGCACCACTTGCTGCACCTTGGACGCATCACACTCATTCGAATAACTTGTTATCTGTGAACTCTTCGATGGATCGTATTATCGCCACCACATAAGACTCGAAAGGTTCTCATATAGAGCCTACACAAGATAACTTCTGTCTTATTCTCGTAGTACATTATAACACCTCGTTCATCCGGAACACAGGTATTCCTCACGCGACCACGTTAGCTCTTATGTGTGTCGTCTCTGCATATATATCTTGGACGTGTATAGTAGAGTATAGAAGTCAATTTGGAAAATATTGAATGTCTTAAATTAGTATACCTATTGGAACTTTTATAAGAAAATTTTATGACACGTTTATTTATTTATAAAATATGTTAAGTTTATGAAATATATAAAGATAAAGAATATCGTAAGGTTGATTTGAAGCTGATGTTATTTAATATTTCATTTAAAATGATATACTACGTAATGGTATGATTCGAAACTTCTTATATATACTTGATTTCAATTTGACTCACAATAAAACTAAAAATAACTAATATTAAAAAATCTACTACATAATATGATATAAAAATGCTTCGTAAATATATAACTTATTTAGGATTTTTTAAATATAAGTTGTGTACGTTGTAATCGATGTGTGTGGTTCTTGATAGGTTTGATTGTAGTATGTAGGAGTGCTACGTCTATACTGTCGAGCGATGATGATTGATGTGTGTGTCTTGTGTGTTTTGTAGTGCGTGATGTTGATATGTTATAAGTCGAAGCTGCGCTGTATTGGCTCCCAAGTCCTCTCCAGGCCGCCATAAAGTGGCGTGGTGCGATGAGTCCCAGAATGTATCTCTCGGTGTCGTTGAAATGTGGACAGATATAAGACAATGCAGAGAGTAAGTATACACTGTCATGTTGAGTTAATATCTGGAAGACATATTGTAACAATCATGGAAAAAGTCCTTGAAACTGAGCAAGGTTCACTCCATGATTATCAGATACGTCTTTATATATTATAGAGCATACTCTGTATCCAATAATTATCATGCCGAAACTTTATAGATATAAAAAATGTTATTTATACTCGTTATAAAAGAAAATGATGCATAAATTGACTCCGAGCTTCCCGTTTAATTAGAATCACGCACAATTACTAATAAAGAGATAAGACTAATCGATCCAAAATTTATCTCAACTCTTACACTCACTCACGGGAAAATTTGCGCACTATACATAGAGTTGGTGAGGTATCATATGACTGTTTCCCTGGAGAAATGTGAGAAAAACACGCATGTGTCTAGCACCAGATGAGGAGGGAACTCACCATAAAGGCTCAGTCACTTAAATTATACAACTTTCTCAAGTAAATAAAGTCATACTATCTAACTAACGTAATAAAGGCTCTCAATTTGGTGAAGGTCACACCAAAAGGAATAAAAATAACAAACACTTTTATTAAAATTGATATCTATATATTTTACCCCACATCTCGTTGAGTGGACCGAAATGATATTTAATAACATAATGTGGAATGACAAGTGTAGATCAGAAAGATACAACAAAGAATGTTATATCCATAAATTGATCGAGCAAAGATTATAATGGGTGATTTACAATTACTGTAATAATTATCTACTTATATTCAATAAGTGAGAATATATTATTTATAAAAGATAAGATTAATAGATAAATGTTGTTATTTCTTAGAAGTAAATATATATTTTAACTAATAGTGCCAGTGAACATAAATATAATTGTGATTTATAATTTTAGTTCGAACATTGTCGAAATTCTAATTTCACTCAGCCTTCCATTTAATTTTAATCTCATTACTTCATTTCAGGTGTAGAAATCATTAAATTATATTAAATATATATAATTATAAATATATAATATAAAAAACTTACCAAATTCAATTAGTATATGATTAATTATGTAGAGTATCTAAATATATACTCGGAACATTTAATCTTTAAAGAAGGTTCTCAGATCTATACGGTACATTCATATTAATAATAGTTACACTCTTATCACAAAATTCAACATTTGAAAAAGAGCACAAAGAGCTTTAAAATAACTATTTATTGAATATAGTAAATATATATTACTAATACCGTTGATATAATCAGTAATTCGTGCGAACCTTAAAACCGCTCGGTACCCCTCCTCTAAATGAACTAAATACTGAAATAATATTCAATAAAAAGATATTAACATATTCAAATATATTACTCTATTAAATAACTAAGTGAGTACTAAAAAATATAACAGTGATGTGTAAATATATGTATAATAAGTATGTATGTACGTATGTAAAGATATATATACTATCTTATCTCATAGTTTCTTATTCAGTATATATATTATATATATCACTTAATTAACAATAATAATAAATAAACATTTCAGTAAAATTTATATATATAATGATGAGTATATAATATAATTATTCAAATATAATATTTAATATAAAAACATTTATAATATCATATTAAATAATAATTTAATTTCTTTTACTAATATATAAAAAAATGATTCCATACATCGTTAAAAGTTTATTATAATTCCTTAAAATCTCGGGTAAAAAAATATGCTCTCATATTATACATCCCAATTTACAGAAAATGGGTCTTCACGGGTCTTATATATTAGAGTGATATTTATATAATCAATAATATTGCTAGCTTATACTATTTATCTGTAGTAATCTTAATTAATATTACCTTTAACAGGTAAACTATTATTAACTATATATAAAAGTAGTTATGGTACGTTTTGAGCGCTTCTCCATATTACTCTTTATCATCCCCCTTATATATAAATATAATATAATATAATGTTTGATCTGTTCCTTGGAGCTTTTTATCATATATTGTATGATCCACACATATATTTTTTATATAATTACTTCAATAAGAAAATTAATTTTTATATCAAACTTTTCGCTAAGGATCTATGAGTATCTTATCTACTCCAACATTCTTAGTATTAAAATAAGAAAACCTCAATATAAAATCAATGCATATTATTTCCATTTCCTGGTATTTGAAAATAGAGGTGATTAAAATTACCTTCTCACTTGATTATATGTGAATAGATAAAATTATATACAATAGTTATATATGTATCCGTATTTTTACTATCTCCGGCCTTCATTCTGAGGATCTAGTATATTTGAGCTATTATAACATAATTTAATTATTAAATCATTAATATTATGATTACTTCAATTTCACTTGAGACTCTCTCACGCATCTTAGTCATTAACAATACTACAAAAAGAGAGTAGCTATTAATGTAGAGGGTTTTTATTGATATTCCGTATATGCTTAATGTGCAATGATAATATAAATCATATATATGGGAGAAAACGCTTAATAGTTCCTTGAATATATTAGAAATCGAACCAGCACTAAAATATTTAAGGTAAGCAGTAAGAAGAGGGTAATAATCGATAAGAGCTCTAGATAAGTTATTTGACAACCATGACCTCAGTGAAGTCAACCTAATGTTATGAATTATGAAGAATATAGCTAATGCATAATTTTATTTATCTCGGATATATATAACATTAGAAAGTAGAAAAAAATATTAAAATATATTGCTAAATTATTATCTTTTCCTAACTTTATATAGATCAACAATAAAATTGTAATTTATTATTGCTCTCCGAGTTATTTATTTTCATTTCTCTAGACTCCCATAACTATTAGCCTCATATTATGCATTCATAAAAGATAGGAGTGGAATGTCTGTATTATAAGTTAGAGAATTATCAGTAAAGTGTGATTAGAGAAAGAGAAACGGATAAGACAGCCACCCTTATTAAATATTTATCTCTTTAAGTTTATTATATCTCATAGGATGTTTATACTATATAATTATTTATATATGTTATAATATATATATTAAAGAAATTAGATTTAGTTCTGAGGAGGGGACCGAGCTGTTTTAAGTTACGTCCCTGAACGTAACAATATATAATATTATATTTATATATACATATATATATATATTATATATATATATAGAGCTATATAATATAATATATATAAATATATATTATATTATATATATATATATATTATATATAATATATATAATATATATAATATGTGTAATATATATATAATATAATATAACTATTAGTTAATATTGCATTTCAATAAAATGATTTTATTTTAAAGTATGGTTTTTAATTTAATTGTATTTATATATATAATATATACTATAAATAATTATATTTATTATATTATTATTATAATTATATATATATATATATATATACTCTCACTATATTATATATATATATTATATATATATATAGATATGTGAATAAAGCAGTATAAGTTAATATACTCACTCTCTCGTATATAAGTTAGCGAATCAGTTAATATTAGTATAATGAATAATCTTATATACTGAGATCAATCCACCTCAAAAAATTATTGGGATTATTTATATGGGTGATATTTGGAACAGATACTAGATACTTAATTCTAATTAATATTTAGACATATTGTAAAAGACTTAGTGTTTAAAAGTGATGAACTTGATTTTGCTCTTCTGTAGAAAATTGAAATATAGCTAAAGTTGTCCTTTTTTACACTCATTTATCTTAAGTTATAATATTAAAAATATAAAAACAAATATTTTAATATAGTCAGCAACTATTTAAGCACTGCTTCATTCTTTATAGTTCATTGTATTTACCATACAGAATTTCATGAAGTTCATGACAGTCTTAGTAAATTGTTCCATAGTTACTTACTAATCAAGTGAAATTTTTTTATATTCTTTAAGATTTTCATAAACTAACGAGGAACAGTTAAAAATGGATAATTTCATTGTACAATATCAAAAGACTGTAGAAATACAAGGTCATATCATTCAATAAAAATGTTTTGATTAAGTAAATTGTAGATAAAAACGCAGTTGTGAAAATTTGTTCGTTAGGGGTACGTTACTTTTATATTGAAATAGGTTGATTATTTTCTAAATATAGAAAATAAAATTTAATATCTGCTTTTATATAATTATTTCTATTAAATATGCCTGTCATTCACATTCAGATAGTTTACTTATCTTCGTAAAGTTTGAGTTGGTAACCATTTAAACAAAGAGCTCGAAATGAAAACGCTCGGCTTTTTATTTTCCTTAGAAAAAGGTAAAGATTAGTTGCACATTTATAGAAAGGTAGAGTTTGCAAGAAAAGAAGCAAATGATAGAGATTACAGAAGTTCTTATGTCTTCAAAATACCACCTATCCTTGAATCTTAAAAGATTTTTATATATTCTGGTAGTAAGACTAGTAATTATAGTATAGTGAAAAGGTTTAGTTAATGGACTAAGACTAGTGATTATAGTATAGTGAAAAGATTTAGGTAATGGATTCCTCAGCTCACACAAGAAAAAGATTTTGGGAAAGTTTGATGTTAGTGGGACTATTATTATTTCCAGAAATATATAGAAATTGGAATTGGTCACGCAGAATGGATATTCCCTATTTTTTTTTTATTATTTATTTCCCAGTTAACTCTATGGCTTAAGCAGAGAATTGTTATTAACTATCCTAAACTTACATCTTATAGGTCATAAGATTTTATCTGCATTTCAAGAAATGGTCTCCGGTATCGTCATACCTTTTAAAGACAGGCACTTGTGAAGTCTTAACCTCATTATAGTCTCGTGAAATAAGTTTTATTTTCTTTTCTTAATAAAAAAAAAGATATGGAAAGATTTTATACCTAAAACTATTCTTAATAAATTAAAATGATTAAT
>JABUQX010021020.1:32500-51404 GCA_015478945.1 Trachelipus rathkii | reverse complement strand
CTCATATATTCGTGCGTGTTGGGGATAAAAGAATTCCTCCAGTGTGTGTTCTGCTCGTCGTAGAAGGCGACTAAAGGGACAGTGGTAGTTGGGTTGGCGACCACTACCACTTATCTCTTGCTAAGAATGCGTATGCAGGCCTCGAAGCTGGTCGTGACCGTCGTAAGCGACCTTCAATATTTAGGCGAAATTGTATGAATCGGCCGAGTTTGTGGAATGTTAGAGGAAGAAATGGTGAGGAGAGGTGATGGATGTATTTAGAAAAGCAAAATTTTATTTGCTTTCTGTGACTGAAACAAAGATGAAAGGAAACAGAGAAGACGTGTGGTATGGGGTGAAATTTGTGTATGCTTGAGTGGAGAGGAATTGCATGAGTCAATTGGAGCTTAGAGCTATAGTGGATATTGTTCGTGTCTAGTACTAGAATTCTAATGATTAAATTTGTTTGAAAATGTCAAGGTATGTGTGGTAGTAAGTAATCTATGCTCCATCTGAGGGTGATGTTTAGGAGAGTGCGACTTTGGAATAATCTGAATGATGTTTTGGATAGGTTGAGTAGGAACTATAGATCGATTGTGTTGGTCGACTTAAATGGTTGATAGGTGACCGACAAAGAGATGATATAACAGGTGCCTTTGAGATTGCGGTAGAAAATGCGAATGGTAGGAAGGTGATTGATTTCTGAAAAGAGTGAAGTATGTTTAAGTAAAACATTCATTGGGCATAAGAGTGTTTAGAAGTATAAGAGAGTTGGTCTATGTAGAGATGATATCGAAGCGAAGAACATAATTGATTTTATGTTGGTGAAAAATGAAATGTTTGATAAAATCTACTAAGCTATCCAACACATTTATAATTACAGGAAAGTGACGTCATCTTTGAAGAAGGATCTACAGTTTTTATTATGACAAGCAATCAGTGACGTTTTAGTTTAATTTTAATATTAGTATTTTAGTTTATTTTATATCTTCTTTCAGAAGAAGACTATAAGTGTAACTTCTTACTTTAGCGTTAAAAGTCTAAAAGGTGGTTGTGACCTTTGATTTCATTATCTTTATCATCTAATCTCTCTCTCTCTCTCAGAGGGATCCACCTTTGTTATATTCTCATGGATAAAATGAAGCAAGAAGAACAATTACTAAAATATTTCGTTAATACTAGAAACATCATTCACCAATCTAACTTCAGCACTTTTCTTCAGGTGAGTTATTGCTGCTTTGTATTAGGAAATTTTATCAAAGTGGTAGAGGAGAGCGCAGTTACGAGGGCAAAATTGAAGAAAGAAATAACTGAAGAAGGTAGAAGAGATACTAGAACAGGGTCTTATTTAATTTATTTGCAAATTTTCCAGTTGTAAGTTTATAAAATTTTGAAAAAAAGATAGGTTAAGACTAAAAAGAGAAGCTTTTGAAGCAATTAAGGAAATAAAAAATGAAGGTCTGATGATGGGAGGGGAGGAGTCGATAATATAAAATTTGGGATTAAGTTACGGTAAAAAGAAGATCATCGACCAAATAAGATGAGAGAATTTTTCAATATTGCAAGGAAACAAGTTCGAAGATATGCGGACATTCGCTGAAAGGTTTGGAAGAATGTATAAAGAATGCAAAACACCGGGGGGAGGAACTCAGACAGAAGGAATGAGAGGATATCTTCTTCTAGAGAGATCGGGCATAGATGAAGAAATGAAACAATTGGTTTTAGTCAGTTTTGGAAAAAGAGGCAATTTCCTTCGACCTAAAAAAAACTGTTAATAAGAATATTTCCTAAGGAAGTAACATTAAAGAAATAAAGAAAACAGAATTGGAATGGTGGAATAGACCAACTAAGGAATAAAGAATACAAGGAAGAAAAAATTATTTGAGGTTTGGTAAAGTAATGGTGTGTGTAATATGTGGATCGGAATATTATTAGGCACAAGCATGCCCAAAGAAATGGAACAATTAAGGAAGAAACTTTACAGTATTTAGAGACTTCAGGCGAAACCAAAAAGGAAGTAACAATAAAGGAGAAAGTAAGTTATTTCGGAGTAGAAAAAAAGGAAGATGAAGTAGATGTAGACATAGAAGGAATTCTAGACACAGGTTGTACGAAGGGGAGAGATGACTAAGCCGGATGATGATGGAATTAAGAGGTCCTGAGATAAAGGAGATGAATAAGTCAAAAGAAAAAAGGAAGTTATGTTTGGAGAAAGGAAATATAAAACCATTAAAAGTATAGATATACCATGCCTAATAGGAAATTATAAATTTTTAATTAAAACTGAAGTAATTAGAGGAGATATACCATGGTTGATAGGTGGAGAAACCATAGAAAGAATAAAGATGAGTGTTGATATGAGAAATAAAAAGTCATTTTTAGAGTGTTTCAAGATCTAGAGATATAATAAAAAGGGGAACAATAAAAACATTAAGACTAAGCTCATAAAATGATCAAAAATGGAAAATGTTTGGGTTGGAAGGTTTGAGAAAAACTGGATAAATAATCCAGAGGGAAGGAGAAACCTATGGAAATTACATCTTCAATTTCGACATGGGCATTGGAAAAGGATATTACAACTTATGAAGGATACCTACAAAGATGAAAATGTATCGAGGGAAGAGATGAAAGGAGTGGAGAAATTGTGAAGTCTGTATTAGGTACAACCGTACAAGAATCCACCAAAACCCGTTGTGGGTTTCTCGTTGGCAATAGCCTTTGATGAAATGGTGGCCATGGATTTAGGAGAAATTGTAAGGGAGCAAATTCCTGATAATAGTGGATATGGCTACTCACTACTGTCAAAGTGCTTGGGAAAAATTAAAAAAAAAGGTGAAGAGATCGTCGAGAAAATATTGGAAAGATGGATGAGTATTTTTGAATCACCTGAGAAGTTATTGTCTGATAACGGATTGGAATTTCAAAATGAGGGGGTAAAAGTTTCGGCAGGGAGGTTTAACATAAGGCAATTAAATGCTCCAGATGAGAGCCCTTGGAGCAATGGGATTTGTGAAAAAATATTGGGTCTTATTAAAGATTCAATGAAAAAACTAAAAGAGGAAGGAGTTACAAAAGACGTCTGTTTAAATTGGTCCTTAGCTGCCAAAAACACCTTAATGATAAAAGGTGGATTTGCTCCAAACCAATTATTATTAGGAAGGAATACAGGTATTCCTACCGTGATAAACTATGATAGACCATCAAGCTTAGAGAGGAAACGAAGAAAGGGTGTTAAAAGAGAATTTGATAGCCATGCATAAAGCTAGAGAGATTCATATAACAAGAGGCTAGCGAAAAAATGAGAAGGGCCTTAATAGAAAATGTGTGAGATCATAAAATGGAGGAAGCTAAAATTTGGTATAATAAAATGGTAAAAACAATGAAATAAGAAGGAGGAGAAAAATGCTCATTAGACTCAACAATATTAGTGGAAAGAAAATAATGAACTAATAGAAGTAATGTGTGTCACGTGGACGATTTATTCTATGGAGGAAATGACAATATTCGAAGAAATAGTTATAGGGACAATTAAGAAAGTTAAATATAGGAACAGAAGAGCAAGGATTATTTAAATATATAGGCGTGGAAGTGATATAAGAAGAAGGATGTTTATGGATGAGTCAATAAAATTATATAAAACAGATGCAAACAAATGAGGTCTAGGAGCGTATAGAAAAAGGAGAAAGATTTAAATAAAGAAGAAATGACAAGATACAGATCATTAGTAGGACAACTAAACTGGGTGAGACAACATAATAAATCGGATATTGTTTATAGTGTGAGTGAATTGAGCAAGGATATGAAGAAGGTTAGTATAGTAATTAGGAGAATAAGAGAAGAGTTAAAGATAAAAATAGAGGAGTTAAGAGAAGGAAGAATTAGGTTTGAAGAGTACACAGACGCTTCATTGGGTAATGTCGACAGAGAGAAGTCACAAATAGGATGCGAACAACGAATGGCATAAGGGAGAAAAAAAGTGTGAAAGAATTCAAAGGAGAAAGATGCTTACTGGAACCAAACAATTTATAAAAAGACCTTGATAGGTTTAATGTGCATGGATGTAGATTTTTTTCTGCAAGGTGGATAGAAGGATGTAGAGTTTCTTGAAAAGTAATGGAAACTTTGATAAAAATGTTAAAAGGAAAACTTAAAAAAAGAGGCAATTTTACACACACACACTCTGTAGATAAATAGCTAAAGTAAGAGAAAGATTGATATTCAAGGCAAAATGTTATATATTATGCTCACACTACCACCTGATAAGAAAAACTTTGGTAATTATAATGGTTAGTATGTGATCTAAATAAAGTTTTCAAGAAGGGACACAACTTATGATATAAGAAAATAAATAAATAAATAAATAAATAAATAGTAAAAATAAATAAATAAATAAATAAATAAATAAATAAATAGTAAAAAAAAAAGGTTTCGTACGAAAGTAAAGTTAAAAGAACAACTATAGAAAGGGAATTTTAATAAAACCTTTGGTGATGTCAGAGGAGGAGAAATTGAAAATAGGTTGTAAGCAAATTTCCAATCTAGCAAAGTTCAAACCAGAGGCTAAGAGGCTAAAACTGCATATGAGGCTCTGAATTTGTAAAAAGCGATTTGTTTTAATATGTGGAAAAAAATAGCGAGGAGACCAAAGTTGAGACACATGTGGAACAGATAGCAAACATTGATTTAAATCAACTTTCAAAATTAGTAAGAGACATTTGAGAATAAAAGTAAGTAGGGAAAAAATTACTGATGTTTTTATCAAAGAAACAAAGTAAATAAAATGGAACAAACAAAAATTAAACATAATAAAAGAGTGAATATATGAAAATAAATAAATTGTAGATAAATTATATAAGATAAAAGTACATCAAACAAAATGATGATAAAATGTTCAAAAGGGACTCGAAACAAATAAACACAATGATTTAAAAAAAAAAAAAAAAATTTTTTACAACACCTCATCAACAATTACAATCGAGGAAAAGTCACCGCTTTGAAGGATGCATAAATGACAGTATCTGAGAGATATGTTAGGAACTCGAAATAACCAGTACAAAAGAAATTCTTTATAATTGGCACCGATAAATGATTTTGACTGATTAATGATTATTTTAAATAAGTAGTTCAGTTTTTCTGCTATATTTGTCTTAATTAAATCATATAAAGAACTTTATGCGACATCATCCTCCAAAGATAACACCCGACCACGATACCAAACATCATCAAAGAGAGACTGAGCAAGACAAAGGCTTCCTTTTGAAAGTGAATTCTAAAAAAATTATATATATATATATATATATATATATATATATATACTATATATATATATATATATATATATATATACTATATATATATATATATATATATATATATATATATTATATATATATATATATATATATATATATATATCTTTCTTTCTTTCTTTCTTCACCTTCCTCTTTGCCCCAAGATTGGGGGTAAGGTGCTGTACAAGCATCGGTTGTTGTTAACTCAGCAACGCGGAGTCCAACGTTCGAATCCCGCTGACGAAGAGTAAAATCTTCTGTGACTCATTCATTTATATATATATATATTATTTAGTTTACTACTGTAGACTTGTAGTTTATTTATTTATTTTGTTACACACCCTTGAGATGACTTTCCATCTATTGCTATTGCTGGTTTCTGTTTGAGCATTTTGCGGAATTTAAAACTGGATACACTTTTTAAGTAATTTTAACACAGTTATTATTTAGAAGTTAAAATTCTTACATCTAAATTAAAACACTGCATAAATACGAATAGATGCTAATTTTTTAAAACCTAATGAAAGCTTAATATATTAAAAAAAGCTTTCGTCATTGGACATGACCTCCTCAGTTTGAGCGTTCTTAAAGACTTTAAGAACGCTCAAACTGAGGAGGTCAGTGTTAGAATGAGGGTCCATCGCGATCCCATGAAGCTTTAGGGTGGATTTTCTGACTGCGATGGGACCACTAATTAATGGTACTGAGGGGGCGAAGAGCTGGGCTTTCTTTTCGACTTGTGTCATGTTCTTCTGCTTTTCTTTTTCCCGATGCCCGTCGCGCACCTGCCCCATTCTTGGGAAAATATAGGAAGATGAAGAAGAGAAAATATATGCTCTCTTACCCACCCACCATATATATATATATATATATATATATATACCATAATATAATTATATATATATATATATATATATATATATATATATATATATATATATATATATATATATATATATATATATATATATATATATATATAGTAATATATATATATATATATATATATATATATATATAATCAGGGTTCACACTTTCTGGAAAGTCAGGGAAACGTTTTAAAATATGCTGAAAGTCAGGGAAATTTTAAGATTTCAAAACATATGAAGAATGATCCATGGACCAAGTTGCATATTTTTGATATATTTTTTTTCCTTACTGTATAATTGTGGAATAAGAAATGTATTTGATAAGTGAATGAAAAGGATGGGTTAGAAACTAACATTCCATAAATCTACTTCTATCCTGATTCCTTCTATTTTTAGTTCTATTACCTACTATTCTTCCTGTTCTGTTCGTAGAAGTTGTTCCAAATTCTTCCTATTCTGTTCGTAGAAGGTGATTGGTATATGGATGTTTGAGACTGTGTCCAGCTTTTATATCTCCTTTCTTTTTATGGATTTATACTTTTTGAGGTGTTTTTTGAGGTTTGACAACGAAGTGATTTTGGATTTTGTGCAGTACAAAGCTATTATTATTTATAAAATGACTTCAACCAAAAAAAAACTAACTTTACCGACCAGTGGTTGGACGTCAAACTGAACCCTGGTTCATTTCTGGTTTGGGTAAAGGACCTGATAGTATGTAAAAAGAACTTTTTGATCTATCTAACATGGGACGCCAAGCGAAGTTTCATGAAGGGAAACTCATTGAATTTAATCAAAAACTCAGCAGGACCAACCACCATCATTGAAAAACTTTTCGTTACGTGTTCTAATAATACAAATATTAGTGAAAGTGTGTGCTAAATAATGACATTCCATCAACTTCTAATCACACACTCAACCGATTGTAAATGACCCTGAGTGTTCTATATAACCAACCAAAACCTGTTTATCAATCAGTTTCACTATCTTTTTTGCATTATAAAAGAAGATGTTACAAGATCCCAGAAATATGGGCATTAAAGGGTGGTGGATGATAAAATGTCTTTAAACTCTTGTGCAGATAGGGAAACATTTAAGTTAATGTTTGCAGATAGTGCAGTAGCTTCAAATTTTAAAATGGGGTCAATGAAATGTAAATATGTAATTAACCATGGACTTGCTCCCTATTTTTCTAGAAAGCAAAAGCACAATACACTCTACTTTGCAGTGAAACTCATTCAACCCTGAATTAAAATTCAAAATATTTTTGGATGGTGATTGTCTTTCTAAGAGACTTGATTAGTGTTTTTCTTCTATAGTACCTGGGAATCAATGTTATGTGGAATTGTAGCAAATTATTAAATTAGGACTGATATTTTTGCATGGAAATGCGACAGTGGAAGGAGGTTTTCTATAAATTAAGCAATTTTAGTGGAAAATCTGAAAAAACATAGTCTGATTTCTGCTCAAAGAACAGTGCACAATGCTATAAGATCTCATGAAAGTATTCATAAAGTTCCTATCACTCAAAAATGTTGACAAATGTAAAGCTGCCCATAGGGAATATGAAGAACATCTCAAAGAGTCAAACAGAACCAAAAAGAAGAGAATAAAAGGTTGAAAAAGAAAATTATCCATACAAATCTCTATAAACTTGAAGAGCACAGAAAGATGTTAACTGAAAGCTGTGACAGAAGAAGACGCTATAAGTCAAAAATTCAACCAAGACTCGAGAAGAAAAAGTTAACAATCTCCCCATTAGAACTTTGGTCACAGTGACGCCTTATTCACCTAGGCTATTAATGTAAGCTTTTAATTTTATTTTCTTTTTTGTATAAATAAAACTATTTACTTTTGGAAAAGAAAATAAAAAAGGAGTGCGTTGGACTGGGAAGGTATAGGCTGATTACTAAACTTTTTTTTTTTAAATTCATCCATGATGATATAAACAGTTTCTAAAGTAAATTTCCATAATAATTTAATGTATGAACTGAGTAAATAGGCTGCAATATAAATGATTAAAAGATATTTTATACGCCAAAAATAACGAACACGCTGGTCAGGGGAAAATTTGCGGACTTGGTCAGGAAAATCAGGGAATTCAAATTCAAATTTGAGTTTTTTTTGTATTATATGCTATATATATATATATATATATATATATATATATATATATATATATATATATATATATATATATACTTATATATATATATATATATATATATATATATAACCTTATATGCTGCTATATATACTATATATATATATATACTTATATATACATATATATATATATATATATATATATATATATATATATATATGTCGAAGTATGTGCTAGCTATGTTAAATCATTGAGAGGGTTAGAGATGGGATTATCGGATCATAATGTTGCTTTATGTAAGGTTAAATTTGCGGGGGCTTGTACGGAGGGGAAGGTGAAAAGAAAGGAAGTCTAAAGAATTGAGAGTGAGAAGTTAAGCGAACAAGGTAAAAAGGGGTAAGGATTTAAGATCGCTTGCAAATAAATCAGTTCAATGTGAACAGGTTGAAACTGAGCAATCTGGACGCAAATGAAGGAATCGTTTGTTAGCAGTGCAAGAGAAGTATCTGGATATGCTCAAATGGTAAGTAAAAATGTTAAGAGCAGGGTGGGCATTAATAAACCCACCAAAAAAAAAAAAAAAATCAACGTAATAAACCCGAAAAAGCCCAGCTGCAAGTGGGTTTTTAAATTTTAGCTATTATTTTCAACAATGAGAAATATTTTTAAAAATTACTAATAAAATAATCGATAACAACTAAATGATGTTCCATTATTAGTGAGCCTAGTTACATTTTATTCAAGATTTTCACTGATATACCTTTTAAAGATTTGAAATAAATGTGAAAGAAAATTTTTTTCTTTAAATATAATTAAAAAAAAAAAAAAAAAAAAAAAAAAATTCTGCTTGTAGATGAAATTCAATTCAAATTCAACTTGCGTGAAATTTTGAAACGCACCGCACAGCACTCAGTGCGTCAGCCAACCCTAGATCTAAAGTACAATGAGTTCAAATGAACAACATTTATGGGCGTGCTAGGTGCGAGAAGAATTGATAAAATGAGGAATGAATGTATTAGAGAGTTGTTTGGTGTGAACAAAGGCGTAAAAGATAGAATAAACGAGTACGTCGAGATGGTTTGGTCATATGGAAAGGATGGATGGTAATCATTCTTAGTCGAATGTATAATGGTGACTGTGCTGGGAATCAACAGGCTGAGACCGAAGAAAAAGTGGATTGAGTCAGTGAAGGAATGAATGAAGGTGGTGGGTAGCCAACCCAACAACTACCACTGTCCCTTTAGTCTCCTAAGATTTGCACAACATACGCTGTAGGAATTCTTTGTCCCAACACACAGGGACACATGGAAAGGAGTTGTCTGTAATAATTTTATTATTCTTTTAGGGTCTGTTTGTAATTCGGATTTACTCCCGTGTAAGAAGAGTAGATATGAAAGCATAGAAGCAAACTATATTTATTTATATATATATATATATATATATATATATATATATATATATATATATATATATATATATATATATATTTATATATATATATATATATATATATATATATATATATATATATATATATATATATATATATATATATATATATATATATATATATATATATATATATATATACCTTCCTTTATATATATATATATATATATATATAAATAAAACAATGGCAAACCTGTAAATCAGCTTCAATGTTGTCCTCGTTAACAAAGGCTTCAATTTTTGCAGCATGAGGTCATCAATTACATCTGTGTCCCTCTTACGCTGAACAGAAACTTCTCTTAAGATTTCATCATGAGGAAGCAACTTGAACCTGTCACCGACAGGGGCTGTTCCAAAAATTCTGTAATATATATATATATATATATATATATATATATATATATATAAGTATATATATATATACATATATATATAACTACTATATATATATATATATATGCTATATATATACCCAAATATGCTGCTATATATATATACTATATATACATATTTAGATTCATTAATAATTTGTTTATAAAATACTTTTATATATTGATGTGAATACTTCGTAATAATTACGAATATATGGCATGCTATAATTGTAAAGTTGTTAACGGTTGGCAAATTGCAAATTACTTATGGACTTTTTGTTATGTATTTTTTGTAGCCCGCGAATTTTGTTAATAGATAGTCACAAATTTTCGAAGCGCACGACGCTATTATAAACGTTCTGTAAATATTGAAATAATAAAAACTGATACAAAAATATCTTTCAGCCCGTGAAATAAAATAAGAAGAAAATATTACCAAATAAATAATAAGGAAATATATACTTTTCGTTGGGAAGGCTTAGACCTAGAATAATTCCTTCCATATATATATATATATATATATATATATATATATAACTATATATATATATATATATACCTTTCTACTATATATATATATATATATATATATATATATATATATATATATATATACCATCTATATATATATAATAATATTTTCCCCAAGACTGGGGTAAGATGTTAGACAAAAAATCGAAAAGAAAAGTAGAGTAGAAGAATATGACACAAGTCAGCCAACTTTGCAGTCACTCAATACCTATTAGTAGAGAACTCTGTCACCCAGTCAAAATCACCTAGAGCTACTTGGGACGGGCCCTGCTATAACATATCGTCAAGTGTAGGGTTCATCCCTAGGCCCAGGTGGGCTACAACTGCCAAAACCCCGCCATTACTCTATTATGCACCTTTATTCTGCCAAACTTACCAAACTCCCATTTCTCTCCTTCAGACAATCGTTTACTGACTCAATCCATACTTTTCTTCAGTCTCACAGCCGGTCGATTCTCCAAAACATTCACCACTATACATCCGCTTAACTTACCGACAATCAGACATCACTTTGCATGACCAAACCCTCAACGTACTCATTTGTATTCTGTCTATTTTTGCACCACAAAACTCTCTAATACGTTCATTCCTCATTTTATCAATTCTTTTCACACCCTAACAGGTCCCTAATATTGTCCATCTGAACCAGACACTCTATATCTAGGTTTTGCTGACACTTTGCTACACCCTATGAAGATACTCTCTGCCTTAATTCCCAAACTCTTTTCAGTTACCACACAAACCAAAATCATCCACATATAATATAGGTACAGGGCACCCTCCACTTACCTCCATTCTCCGTCATTCTACCCTACCACCCCTATCTAATTCTTTCATAACTCATGCATATACAAACTGAATAACCAAGGGGACGTAACACATCCCTACCTCACTCCGTTATTAATATTAAACCAATCAATTTTGACACCATTTTCATTCTTAAGCACGCTTCACTTTCGTCATACATACTTTTAATTCCATTCAAGAAGCCTACCACCAACACCATATATTACTAAGACCTGCCAAAGCTTCCCTATTAATTATATCATACGCCTGTTGCCGTCAAAACCTAAATACAACATTTAAATACTTCTCCCTCATTTCTCAATCATTTGTTTAATGTAAAGATTTGATCCACACATCCTCTACCACATGATCATTTCACCAGTAATTTCATCTATACCAACAGATTTACCATTCTTCAACTTTCATACTTTATCTACAACCTCCTTCTTACTAATACCCTCATCCCAAAAATACCTATTCCTTTTTATAATAAAACCCATATATATATATATATATATATATATATCATATATATATATATATATATATATATATATATATATATATAATATATTTATATCTATATATATATATATATATATATATATATATATATATATATATATATATATATATATATATACTATATATATATATATATATATATATATATATATCTATATATATCTATATATTTATATATAACTATATATAAATATATATATATATATATATATATATATATATATATATATATATATATATATATATATATATATATATATTTTTACTATATATATATATATACTATACCTGCTATATATATATATATATATATATATACCATAGCACGTAACGGCTTCAAATTGGGGCTAGTCGAAGCTTCAACTGGCGGTGTGCTGTGCGGTGGGGAGCAGAGGGGGGAGGCGTTGCTCATTCAAACCTACTCTAAAACTTCGTGTAAAGGCTATGGAGAATTATTTTCGCTCAAAGAAACGAGCGTTGCAGGGAACATATAGCGAAAGGCGGTCTCAACTTTTCGGAGAAGAGTTCCAGGAAACTCCACAAACACAACACGTTGTTGTTACTAATGATGAAAATTTTATGAATATATGAAATATTGCTTAGCCCAAAACCAAATCAGACGTGTTGCATTCAAACTCAAAGGAATGGTTTGTGGTGGAGAAATGGGCGATTCATAGCTTAAGGATAAAGCTGGAGCCGCAGCATAGAATCTTACATGTTTAAGGTATACAGTAACTTGTTACGACTTTTATAAGATATAATCTGGCAGAAACTGCGCTATGCTCTCACTAACTACTAAAAATGTACATTAAAGCAAAATGTTCAAAATAAATTCATTTCTCTTACTGTTAAAAGGAAGATCAGTTTGCAAAACAGAAAATAATTAAATGAAAAAAAGATATTAAATCTACCAACAATTTTCAATGATTGACAATGGCTTTAATATACAAACAATTTCATCTTATTATAGGAGTTAGGGTGAGGAAAAAAGATATAAGTATTTACCTTTATTTTCCAAGCTTTCAACTCTTCCAACCTTCAAAGGCTTAAATTCACTAGCATTTCCATTCAAACTTTGAACAGCACGAGGAATCTTGCAACTGTCTACTTCGTCTGCCCAGTTTGACTGATTAACACATGGCGAATCTGGCACTGAAGATTTACTGTTACTTTTCCACACATCTCCACTTTCATTGGTAGCGTTATTACGTTTAGGACTTCTATCCCTTGATGACGATTTATTGGCAAGGCTTCGCCACGAGTGGTTCGATGAAAGCGTGGAGGACGATGATGATGAGGTATCATTGGGATATTCCCCATTCTCAAGTGATCTTTTGCGCCAGTTCTGACATTGGTCAGATCTGGAAGGTTCTTTTCTATCCTCAAAGCTGTGGAAAATATATATATATATATATATATATATATATATATATATATATATATATATATAATATATATATATATATATATATATATATATATATATATATATGGGATGATTTGGTTTTGTGTAGCGAATCTGAAGAGAGTTTGAGAGGATTGGTAGAGAGATTTGGCAGGGTGTGTAAAAGGAGGGGTTTGAAAGTAAACGTAGATAAGAGTAAGGTTATGGTTGTGAGTGGGGACAGTCTTCAGTGTGAAGTTATGGAACAAGTGTCCGAGTTTAAATATTTAGGGTATGTGTTGGATGAGAAGAGAACGGATGATGCAGAGTGTAGTAGGAAAGTTGTGAATGGCAGGAAGGTGGTGGTGCAATTAAATCGTTGGTGAATGTAAAACAAGTCTTGAGGCGCTAGGGTCTTACATGGGGTATGGTATTACCTGTGTTATTGTATAGTAGTGAGATCATGGTCTGGAATAATAAGAAGTATAGATCTAGTTCAATGTGTTCAGATGGACAATTTAGGGGCATGCTAGGTGTGAGAAGAATTGATAAAATGAGGAATGAACGTATTAGAGAGTTATGTGGTGTGAAGAAAGGGGTAAATGAGAGAATAAATGAAAGTATGTTGAGATGATTTGGTCATGTGGAAAGGATGAATGATAGTCGGTTGGTTAAGCGGATATATAGTGGTGTGTAGGGAATCGACCAGCTGGTAGACAGAGGAAAAAGTGGATTGAGTCGGTAAAGGAATGTCTGGAGGAGAGAAATGTGAGTTTGACAGAGGCGAGAAGAAGGAACTGTGCGTAATAGGAGTGAATGGCGGCTTGCAGGGGGTATTGCTTTCGTGGGCCCACCTGGGCAAGGGGATGAATAATACACTGACGATATGCCGTAGTGAAGGTCCGTCGCGGTCCCGTGAAGCTTCCCTAAGGTGGATTTTCTGATCAAGTGCATTTGGTTACTAATAATCTTAAGTTGTCATAGTTTATCTCGCCTTATTTCATTTCTACTACTACTTTTCTGTTTCCGGTGCATATCCCGCGCCTTACCCCTATTATGCACCTTTCTTCTCGCCTCTGCCAAACTCACATTTCTCTCCTCCAGGCATTCCCTTACTGACTCAATCCACTTTTCTTTGGTCTCCCGCCGGTCGATTCCTCACCACACTCAAAACCATCCATATTTTCCATATGACCAAACCATCTCAATGTACTCGCATTTCTTCACAACACACAACTCTCTAATACGTTCATTCCTCATTTTATCAATTCTTCTCACACCTAACACGTCCCTAAGATTGTCCATCTTAACACATTGAACTTTATGTCTATCCCTCTTATTCCTGACCACAGTCTCACTACTATACATTAACACTTTTAACATACCCTCATGTAAGACCCCTGCGCATTCAAGACTTAGTCCCTTTACATTCACCAACGATTTAATTGCCCCAGCAACCTTCCTGCCATTCACAACTTTCCTACTACACTCTGCATCATCCGTTCCCTTCTCATCCAACACATACCCTAAATATTTAAACTCAGACACTTGCTCCAGCTGCTCACCATCTAACATAACTACACACTGAGGACTGTCCTCACTCACAACCATAACCTTACTCTATCTACGTTTTACTTTCAAACCCCTCCTTTTACATACCCTTGCCAAATCTTCTACCAATCCTCTCAAACTCTCTTCAGATTCGCAACACAGAACCAAATCATCCGCATATAATAGGTAGGGCACCCTCCACTCATCTCCATCATTCTAATATATATATATATATATATATATATATATATATATATATATATATATATATATATATATATATATATATATATATATATATATATATATATATATATATATATATATATATATATATATACAGTATATATATATATATATATTTATATATATATATATATATATATATATATATATATATATATATATATATATATATATATATATATATATATATATATATATATATCCTTTACCCAAATTGGAGGCAAGGTTCTGGGTGCCCAGCATAAACCGGAAACAAAGATATTAGAATATGACGCAGTACTAATAATAATAATACCATTATATAAGGGTAAGGTGGGGGATATGGTTTACTGCAAGAATTATAGGTGAATTACTATATAGAGTGTCGTAGGATAGATATATGATGGTATTTAGGTTGAAAGAGTGCGACGAACACAGGGACTGATTGGTGAAGAACAAGGTTCGTTTAGAAGTGGTAGAGGATGTGTAGATCAAATCTTTTCATTGAAACAAATGGTTGAGAAAATGAGAAGAACAAATTGTATTTAGGTTTTATGGACTTGCAACAGGCGTATGATAGGATTAATTGGGAAGCTCTATGGCTAGTATTAGTGATACATGGTGTTGGTCGTATGCTACTGAATGGAATCAAAAGTATGTATGGCGACAGTGAAGCGTGTGTAAGAATAAATGTAGTTCAAAGTGATGGGTTAATATTAAAAGCAGAGTGAGGCAGGGATGTGTTATATCTTCTTGTTATTCAATTTGTATATGGATGGGGTTATGAAAGAATTAGAGGTAGGGGTAGTATGGGAATACTAGGCTGATGAAGAATGGAAGAGAGGATGATACCCTGCTTATTGTACGTGGATGATTTTGTTTTGTGTGGCGATTATGAATGAAAAGATAGTGAGATTGGTAGAGTGGGGTTGAGAGTAAATGGGAATAAGAGAAGTACGGTGATGGTAGTAAGCAATTGGAACAAGTATCCGAGTTTAAATATTTATGATATGTTGGATGATGCTGTGTAGTTGTGAATGGCAGGAAGTTGGCTGGTGAAATTAAATCCTTGGTGGATGCAGAGGAACTAAGTCTTGAGAGCAAAGTGGTTGCATGGTTATGTTGTTACCGGTTTTAATACACGATAGTTAAACTATGACACGAATTAAGATCTATATATCTAAGGAACAACCAGTTCAGATGGAATAACCTAACATTGAATATGATGAATGCTGATAATTTCAACAGTCCAGACAAGAAATTTAAGGTTTCCTTTATATATAGTTCTGATAACATCATTTGTTAATTTTATAATTTCCGACTAGAAACCAACGATACAAATGTTATGCCAGGGAGAATCAAAAACTGGGACCCTACAATACATGTAAAAAGCCTTATCAAGCTAAATTTAAAGAACTGCTAAAAACAATATAAAAGTACCCAAGTTTGATCATTAACAAAAGAAAATGTAAATAAATTTCATAATAATCAAAATTTCAATATTCTTTTTAGAAAAAGAAACTAAGAAAAAAAAAAAAAAAAAAAAAAAAAAAAATACCATCATCAAATTGTACATTAAATTTGTATGAAGCTCGCGATTGATCCTAGCTAGCATGTTTAAATAAGCTTTTAAAAATTTTAAGCAAAGAAAAAAATACCTTGACCTATGTTGTGGAAAAGACTTCGATTCACCCGAGTTTATTCCAAAGGATGCATCGCCTAGTAAATCGATGGTTTTCAAAAGACGAACCTTAAATAAATAAAAAAAAGAATCCACTTGAATTCAAATTGCTTCAAGCAGTTAAACAACTAGCTATTTTTTCAATGCTATTTCTACTACTACTACTACTTATAATAATAATACCATCCAAGTATCGCCCTCCTTCCTGATAAAATGAGTTTTGACAGTTTCCTTTGTAATAGCGGTCTCAAAGATTTTCCCATGAATGTCGGAAACGAGGGAGGGATCTTCTAGGCCACATTTAATGGCTTGTGGCGATATCGAATAAACGATATGTCTGAGGACAGTGGTCGTACCTAAATGCCTACGTTATTCATAGTTCAACTGATAATATACAAAAAAAATAAAAAAAAAAAAAGTCTCAGAAACTCTACCCTGCCTTTCCTATGTATAAAGACAATATAAAGATATAATAACTTAACAGGTATATGAATACTCGAGATCAATATTAATATTTATATAACGAAGTATAGTCATTATTTATACATAATAAGTCTCAGTAATAGCCTATATATATATCAGTATATAGATCTATAGTCATTATGCATTAGAATTGCTAGTAGTCAACTTGCTATGTATTAATATGTACTTTTTATCTAGTAATATTTAAATGTTTACGTAATCACTATATATATTATATATTAATATTCAATAATACGTTAATACTAGTATATATAATTTATTAGTATAGATCCCCAAAAGTATAATGGGAGCTTATAAAATATTTAGTATTTCAAAATGAATGTTCTTTTAAATTGTGAACCATTAATCTATCACCCATTAAGTTTTGTAGTATATTAGTATATATATAATAAATGTTACTAGGTATGATAATAACCTTTTGCCTTATATATATATATATATATTTATAGTTATTTATAGTATAAATATTGAATTATGGAAATTACCCCCTCGTATATACTAATGTATAGTACATATAATCTAGTATCTCAAAACTTATATAATATTTATTTTTAGTCATAGTCGTTTATCCGCCAGCCCCACAGAAGAGCTACTACGGGAGCCTACAGGAAGTATGCAGGAAGGCTTTAACGAGCCGAACGTATCTCAAAAAGCCCGACCACCTCAACTATGTCTCTGTCTTGTTTTAATTCTCCTTATCCTAGACGAAGAATACAATAGAGCATTCGAACTTAAAGTATTACCAACCAGCGTCCCATTGCATGAGTTTTCGATAATCAAACCTAATAAGTTCAGCTGCCTATACACGAGTCTACAGCTTTACTGGTTACAAATAAAGATTCATGGTTACTATAAACACTAGACAAACTTTTCTGATTTTTTCAAAAGTTATCTATATTGAAACAATATAAAAGCAATATAACATATTCTTAGATAAGATTATGAGAATAATATTAATAATTCAGATAAAAAATATAATATAATATATACAGCCTTATTTAATATATAATAAAAGATTCCTTACCGTTGATATACTCTTCTGTCATAAAAAGTAAGTTGTTCACAATTACTTCTATATGACGCGTTATTTAAAATCACAATATGGAATTAACCAAATCATATTAATACATGATTAAAACTATCCAATCAACATAATAAAAAGTCAAGATTTCAAAAGTGGCTGCTGAAGGACTATCAATGTGAGATATGAATAAACCCTTTATCTGACGGTAAATAAGACCTTTGTTTAAATGTTTTAGTTGCTTTACGGCCTACACTAGATTTACGTGAGTTATTAAGTAATTTATTATTATTAGTACAAAATATATGAATAATGTACGTATTCTGATTAAATCTTCAACCTATACTATATGACTATATAAATTAAGAGCTAGAAAACAAGCTACTAGTAGCTATACTATATATGAGCGCGGTTGATATATATAAAAACGATTTGAAATTCTTTACGGTAATGTATGTTGTTGTGTGTTGTTGCTTTGTATGTTGTTGCATATGCTTTTTGTTTATTTTATGTCTATATTAAAAAGAGTCAGTTGTTTATTTGTTTTTGTTTAATGTTATATATTATATATATATATACGCAGTTCTAGGAAAATTATATTCGAACTAATGTGATAAAGGGTTTCGCATCCATAGGTGTACTTATAGGAGTACT
>JABUQX010021020.1:20000-25000 GCA_015478945.1 Trachelipus rathkii | reverse complement strand
GTCCCAATCTTGGTAACACAGGTTTAATATATATATAATATATATATATATATTATATATATAATATATATATTTATATATATATATATAATATATATATAATAATATATATATATTATCGAAGTATTTGTGGCTAGAACCCTAAAAACTTAACTATCCGCAATCCGCATCCGGCAATCCGCGGATAGTGATTTTTACTATCCGCATCTGCGGATAGTTGAAAAATCACCATCCGCTACAACCTCTAATATATATATATATATATATATTATAATATATATAATATATATATATATATATATAATATAATATATAATATATATATATATATATTATATATTATATATTATATATATATAATATTAATAATATTATATATATATATTATATATATATATATATATATATATATATATATATATATATATATATATATATATTATATTAATATATATTATATGATATATATATATATATATAATATATATATATTTTTTTTTTTTTTTTTTTTTTTTTTTTTTTTTTTTTTTTTTTTTACACCATTTTTTTTGTTCAAAAAATCGTTTTTTCATCTTTTTCTCTTTTCTCGTTTTTTTTTTTTTTTTTTTTTTTTTTTTACAATTTTTTAATAAAAAAAGGCCCTAATGAATTTTTTTTCTTTAATATCCCCAAAAAATACTATTTTAAATAAATAAATATTTATTATATTCTAAAAATTATTGTTGTAACTATTAAAACAATAATTAATCAATAATTATTTAAATTCATGGCTTAATTTTATAATATCCAATATGAATATTTTTTGCACATTGGTAAGTGGTTACTGGTAAACTGGTAAAGAATAGTGATTTGTGAGCAAATTCTGGTAAACTGGTAAAGTGGTAAATAATAGTGATTTGTGAACAAATTAATTTATTATTCTGGTATTATGATTAAGATGCTATCACGTATCATTTATCAAAATTAGGAGTAAAGACTAGAGATTCTTGAGGAATTAGAAATTGAGTTGGGAGTAGCTGGTATCTTACAAACTATTTCAAAAGGTACAGAACTCGCCTTACACAAAATGTAAATGTCCACTCCAGCATGGGTATGTATGTAGGCTGAGGTATTCGGGAAAATACACATATACCAAATTTATGAACCAGATTTAGATATAACTTATAATTATTTAGATTTTAGACTGAACAGGTTAAGAAATAATTTTAGAACTGCCTGACTGAAGCTATAGTTTAAGTTTACTAAATAGTAAACACCAACCTTATTAATTACAGGAAAAAGGGAAATAGCAAATTGTCACTTATTTTAAGATATAAATTTGTTGCTTACTGACTGGATGAGTGATTAAGTGAATATGCCTGAAAAATAGAAACCCAAGTTTATTCCTTTATCAATGTTATAGACTACGAGGCATACAAAGGAAAAATAGCAGTCTGGTAATTCTGTTTTATTGGGGTTGCATATAATGGGGCAAGAAAAAAGCAGCTGAATAATATAAAATTTAGTGATGACATCAAAATGAATTCTTGGGAAAAGAGATGAAAAATGGACAAAATCAAGGAAAAGGAAAGCAAAGTAGAGAACATACAGAAAAACTAATATTTGTCAGTCAGAATCTAAAACTGACAGAGCATCACAGTAATGCTAGAAGTAGTAAAGAAATTCATCATGCCAAATTACCTCTGGTCTAGCATTCTCAATCAGGTTTTCCAGCCCATCACCATGAGATTGATATGCAGCGGCTAACTACCAGGTTTTTAGTATCCATCATTTGAACCATTACAATCCCCTAAAAAGGCATGAAAGTCCGAGAAAACTAAACCTAAACGCATTCAGAAGAGCAAGAATGTTGAAATCTCTGTTTCTGATTGTAAATCAAATATACCATAGGATAATGAATCGAATTTATTTTTAGGTTCCCTGATTATATAGATGTCTGAAGACTTTGATGCTGATCATGATAATACATGAGCATTATATATTGCTTATGTGAGATTATAAAACTTGTCAGCATCTCATCACACTGATGTGGCACATCGACTAACCCTAGCTTGATGCTATTGCTGACCAAGTGGAGAAGTTTTACTGAGTAATCCACGCACTTTGCCAAGCCACGTTTCAGTAAAATGACATTCAATTTTTGAAAAATTAATAGAAATGTTTCGAATTTCGAATTCAGAAAATTAATGGAAACATTTATGAGTTGTCATTGTTTGTTTGTTTGTTTTTACAAAAGAATATATTTATTCATAATAATCTCTGTTAGTAAAAGACCAGAAGTTTAAATAGTTTACATCAAAGTTATTATGAAAAAAAACATTACCTTTTTATGAATAATGCTCGACATTAACTGATACAGGAAGTTTGAAAGTGTAAAATTGAAAGATGTGAATAAAATAGAAAAGGAGAGTTTTCCTGATTTTACTAGTGGATGAGATATACGACTAGAGAGTTCATCGGAGCAGTGTATATTGTAATAATAATTGGTAAGAGGTAGTGCGAGCAGAAGAGTTGACCAGTTGAAGAGCCTTTGACACCACCTTATCAAGGAGTTTATTAAGGTTGGAACCGCACATAAAAATGCAAGGAGTTCTCCATGCAAGGGCAAACGACGTCCCTATAGAGAGTAAAAACTGTGCTGAAAAAATATTCTGAAGGAGTATCAAAACACTCAGCCCTTTAAAAGCCTCGCTTTGTGAGAGAGACAATGTGGTCGTCCCAAAGAAGATCACGAGAAAATATCAAATATTGAAAGGGAAGAACAGAAGAGGTTTGAGTAGTGTGAATTTCTGAGATGTTGTCTTTTTGTGTCGTTGGAATACGTCAATTTGATAGATGATGGATCTTTTTTGGGGGCATTAAAAAACGAACATTTTCTTTTCTTAACGCCGAGATAAGAGAAAGATCAGAGATGCATGTGCCTAAAAGGTCACTTCCTGACAATATTATTCTGTTAATGGGTCTTAACTCAAACTGAAGAGAGTAATGAAGAGTGGAACCGTCACATAATAATTGATAGGAAACAAAGTGGAAGCTAAAAGATAATTAATATAAAGTACAAAAAGAGCTTTAAGAAAGCAAAAATTTGAAAGACACAAGTATTGATAGATTTGAATGGTGAATAGTGGTCGTCTACAATGGCTGCTATAGATCGGCCGGAATTTAAGTCAGAGAGGAGAGTAGATACAGATAGAGCAGCGTTTCCCAACCTGGGGGTAATTACCCCAAAAGGGGTAAAATGGGATTTTCCGAGGGGTAAAGATAAGTACTAGGATTGGATCATCACACAGTCACAAAACAAAATTATTAACAAAATCATCTGCATCAAATCTAACTAACTACCTAATCACTAATCATTAGTGATTAGTTAGTGAATTAGAAAATTTTAGGTAATAAATTTAATTACCTAACATACGAATACAAGCCTGCAACACAGCGCCGCTAGATGACGCGTCTATAAGCTCGCTCGTTGTTCGTTTGAGCAAGGCAGTCATTCGCCCGCCGCCCACTGACCAATTCGTGCATGTGTGGTTGACCTAGCCAATTTCGCTAACTTCTGAACATATTTTGGTTTGTTTGGACGAGAATCAAAAGCAGGTGAGTGAAATAATTTTATGCTTTTTAATATCGCTTTCAAAGTACTCGCACTCTCTCACGGCCGTTTGTAGCAAAGAATCTAAGATGGGATTTCACTTATTCGGCTTAAATAAGTAATTGTTTGCTTGTTTGTTATGCGCATGATTGGATACGATAAAAAATCGGACGTAGTTCCCACACTTTACGGAGCTCAAGATGACCTAGCCAGTTTTCTTCGGAAATTGCAGCTTTACCATTTCCTAGTCAATGGAAGGTATTCTTGTGTGGAAAATCATAAAATAAAAGATAATTGAAAAAAAATTTAATTTAATTAAGTTTATGATTTTTTTCAAGTTAAATGAGACATACCCACTTAGATAATTTTTGTTTGTTTCAGGAACCATGTTTTCTGAAAAAAAACGGTCCTACAAAGAAGCTTTTCTGTAATGGGGTTTTACCCAGTTTGTTGATAAAAATGTTGAAAAGCCCCAATGTGTTTTGTGCAACAAAGTGCTCACGGCAGAGAGTATGAAACCCAGCAAATTAGAAGAACACTTTAAAAGAAGTCATTCTCAGTTCGCAGGAAAAGATATTGAATTCTTCAAACGTAAAGAAGCTGCACTGAAAAGTTCGAGCATGGATTCATCGGGTTACTTTTTTCAGTCAACTGAAGCTGGTCTGGAAGCTTCGTACCACATCGCTCTTTGAATCGCCGGAAACAAGAAACCTCATACAATAGTAGAGGATCTCATCAAACCTTGCTTACTAGATGCTGTTAAACTCGTTCTTGGAGAGGAACATGCGGAAAAGATAGATAAGATATTGCTTTCGCACAACACCATCAAAAGTCGTACCGAGGACATGAGCAAGAATATTTTGGACACGGTGCTCAATGAAATAAAGTCAAATCCTTTCTTCGCACTACAGTTAGACGAGTCGACCGACGTTGCATCTTGTTCCGAGCTACTTGTCTATGTTCGGTACTTTAATAAAAGGTGATGACTTGAAAAAAGAATACTTGTTCTCAGAATCATTGATCAATACTACACGTGGTGAAGATGTCTTTCAAACAGTGAAGAATTATGTCGAGGAAAAGGAGCTGCAGTGGTCGAAATTAGTGGGTGTCTGTACAGATGGAGCACAATCCCATGTTGGGCGTTCGTTCCGGATTCCAAACATTAGTCAAAGAAGTCGCTCATCACTCAACGCTCAGCCACTGCATTATGTATTGTTATGCTTTGTAGTGAAAACTCTTCCACCTGATTTGCAGGATGCATTTACCCAGGTAGTGAACATTGTAAACCTCATCCGAGGTAGTGCGACAAATACAAGAGTTTTCAAAGAGTTGTGCAATGAATTTGGAGGTAAATTCGACGTGCTGTTATTCCACACAGAAGTGCGTTGGTTATCACGGGGCAAGGTGT
>JABUQX010021020.1:5000-10000 GCA_015478945.1 Trachelipus rathkii | reverse complement strand
TCTCTCTCTCTCTCTCTCTCTCTCTCTCTCTCTCTCTATATATATTAATAATATTATATGTATATATATAATATCAATATATATATATATGTAATATATGTATATATATAACTTCTTTATATGTATATGCTATTATATGTATAATAATATATATATATATTATATGTATGTATATAATAATATATATATAATAATAGATAATAATAACATATATATATATAATATATATATGTATATATATATATATATACTATATATATATTTCAACAGTAGTATCGTACCAATTCTCGTATATATCTTTGAACTCGATAGAATCAACTCATATATATATAGATGTATATATATATATGCATACACAGCCAACAATATACGAATATATGATAATATGTAATATAATATAATATTATCTTATATATATGTATATAATATATAATAATATATAAATAACAAAAACATTTATATATATGTAATAATAAATATAACTATATATTTAATAATAATATGTAATAATATATATATATATATATAATAATAATAATCCTATATATATATATATAACAACTCTTGACTATATATATATATGTATATGTAATAATAATAATATATATTATTATTATTATTCATGTGTGTGTATTATTATTATTTATTGGTATTATTATTATTATGTGTGTATGAATATTATTATTATTATTATTATTTTTATTATTATTATTATTATTATTATTATTATTATTATTATTATTATTATTATTATTATTATTATTATTATTATTATTATTATTATTATTATTATTATTATTATTATTATTATTAAACTATACAGAACCCAGAAACGGACATCAGTACTGTATCAAGGAATTTCAAATTCCTCGTTTTAGCACTTCGGCAACTTTCAACAGAACAACTTCAAACTCTAAGCCAAGCGAGGGAGGGACCGGAAAGGTTGGTCCTTTATTTATCGTTTAGACATTCCTTTCGAGAAAGAACCAGACAAGCCATTATGTAATATCTGTAATAATTTTCGTAGATTTACCGAAAACAGTTTGTCGATATACACAATTCACCGAGATCTGCAATTTAGGTTACGTTAGGTAGATTAAAATTGTGCACGCAGCAGAATTTGCTGCACCCCGTCTATGTCTTATATATATCCTACTTCATATATATATATATATATATATATATATATATATATATATATATATATATATATATATATATATATATATATATATATATATATATATATATATTTTTTTAGAAAAATATTTAAATATATATATATATATAATATATAATATATATAATAATTAATATATAATTTTTCAGACAAACATTTAATGATGCTCTAAGCATGGTCGGAACTGCCTCAAGCATCGCTTTCATGGCATCGGAAATACCAACAATGCCGAAAGACTCTGTCCTGAAATCATGGGTTGATTCCCTGCATTACATTCAAAGGTTAGTGAACTCTTAAACTAAGGAGAGGTTTATTAAAATAAAAAATAAGACTTTCTTTGCTCTCTTGAACGATTAGAAGATGCCAAAGATTCGTTGCTGCATTGCATTTACATTGCAAGAATGCGTTCGTTGCGCCGACGAAAGATAGAGAGAGAGAGAGAGAGAGAACAACTCCAACCAGGTTTGCCTGAGGCGATTTTTTAACGAAAGGTTAAATCTCAAATTACTAGAAAGAAGAATAAGAAATAAAAATAATTATGATTAAAAAAAAGTTGCAAGGCTCTTCATATACTTTCGTTTACACACACACACACACACACACACACACATATATATATATATATATATATATATATATATATATATATATATATATATATATATATATATATATATATATATATATATATATATATATATATATATATATACTATTTATATATATATAGGACCTTTTTTACTTCATCACGACATTTATCATTTTCTGACAAATGAATGCATTCGAACAAAATATTCAGCTTTAACCTAAATTAAAAAATAAGAAATATTCTTACGAAAAAAATATATTCAATTTATTGTGAAGTTCAAAAAGTTACAAATTTAAGAAAAACAATTCTTTTGAACATTTATTGAGAGAGAAAAAATACCTTATAATAATAATTAAATGGTAGTTAAAATTAAATTGTTTTAAATTCAGATATACATTTTAATATACTTTTAAATAAATCCTGACCTTGAAATTGTCTTTTCCAAAGAGATCCATATATATATATATATATATATATATATATATATATATATATATATATATATATATATATATATATATATATATATATATATATATCTCAAACTTTCCAGTGTATCACTGATCATTCACGGAACAGGCCCCCAATTATGTCACAATAAGTACGTCCCTTATGCCTTCGTGGCCCACCTACAGATGAGTGGTCTTCCTTCTGAGGTCGTTGTCTAGGGTTGTGACACTTCCCAGGTCGTTACTGGCTTTGATTCTTCTGGCGGACTTCTGTCTTCCTAAATTCCCGTCAAGTAGCTTGCCGCTGTATAAGAGCTTCCTTACTTTCCTCTTAAGTTTCCTCCTGAGTCTTCTTTTGGTCCTCAAGAATAAGTGAAGTCTTCTTTAAGGTCCTTACTATTCCTTTTTCTTCTTACGATCCTTCAGTAAATCCTAAGTTGTACCAGGAAGGTTTCGTAGCAATGAAATAATGAATAGTTATTCTAAACCCTTTAATCCTCACTAAACTTAAGTAATACACGTCAAGAGTCTTGATATGAAGAGCGGCAAACAAGGAATGAACAATTGTATGTATAAAGCTCGCTCTTTTATACCATTCTCTCTTAAAACGCTTACTTGTATATTGTTATAAATATTTTTACAATCTTTCTTAAAATTATTCAAAATAAACTTACAATATTAAATATTATTGCAAAAACTCATAAAATTATTCTAAATAATTTTACAATCTAAAAAGTATTGAATTGATGATAAAATTACTCCATTCTTATAAAGAATGGTAAAAATACTAAATTAATTACGAAAAGTAGATCCTCACTAAAAATATGACTAAAAGCATTCCTAGTGGTGAAAATGCAGCTTAACCTTTTTCATCTCTAAATTCATCTGTGATAATATCCCCCTTATTAAGATGAAGAAACGGATCCTGAGGATACTTCTTTCCTTCATCTCAATCCACAGATGAATTCTACGTCTTCTCATCTTGAAGCTCCTGTGTCCTAGGAATTCAATATTCTTCATTCCAAACTTACATTTCGATGATCTTACCGTGAAGCATGATTCCCTCAATCGTCTCATCAATTCTTCTATTTCCTGGAGGTATTCTTTCCAACTCTCGGTATACACCATCACGTCGTCAATATAACTTTCCGTATTCCGCATTCCCTTGATTACTTTCCTCATGGCTCTTACAAGAGTCGCCCCCGAGTTCACCAATCCAAACGGCATCTTCAAGAACTCGTAATGGCCATCTTGTGTAACAAACGCCGTCTTCTCTATATCATCTTCATCCATCGGTATTTGCCAATACCCTTTGCTGAGATCCACTTTCGAGAAATATTTTGCTTTCCCGATCTTAGCAAATAACTCTTCTGTTGTAATCATCGGCTCGGGATCGAATACTGTTATCCTATTTAATTTTCTGTAATCTGCACAAATACGATTACTTCCGTCTTTCTTTTTAACGAAATCACAATGGGGGAGGCGTATGCTGACGTTGATTCTTTAATAATCCCTATTTCCAACATTTTACTTATCTCTGTTCTCAATTCTTCTCTTAATGCGTGGTACGTTTTTACATTATTTCCCTTTTGTATCCCGTAATTATTCTCTCCTCTTTCTTCAGCGACGATGAACGGTCCTTTCCATTGCATATATAATTTGTTGCTTTCGGTCGGTAATAGTATAAGTACCTTTTCCCCCTTCTTGAACTTTCGATCCTTCGCTTTCCGATCATAATAATGTTTATGTCTAATTTGAGCCCTTTTTAACTTCTCCTGAGCTATTTTCATTGTTTCCTTCAACTTTTCGCGCACTTCGAATGCGTACTGGTAACTATTCTCTACTTCATCTTCACGAATTTCTTCTGTCCATAACTCTTTCACAATTTGTAGTGATCCCCTCATTGTCCTTCCATATAGTAGTTCAAATGGCGCGAATCCCGTACCTTCTTGTGGTGCTTCTCTATAAGCAATTAATAATGGTCCTAGGTACTTCGGCCAATAAAAATAATTCAACAGTTTTCCTCGCGTCTTATTTATACCGAGACGTCCTCCCAGCGTAGATTCGTACGCGACTCTCATTAACTCGGTTCTGAGCCGTTTCGGGACTACTAATCTTTTTATTATTTCCTGGTTATTTTTCTCCATTCTATATAATAACCCTCGATATATATCGTATTCACCAGTACAACCATCACGTGTCTTCTGACCTTGTTCCATATACCGATTTAACGACACGTCTTCCGTTTTATCATTTCGAAGAGCTCTTGATCGTCGAATGTGGGTCCACTTTGAAGCTTTAAATTGAAGGATCGTCTTCTCCTTTAAACAACATCTTTTCTTTTTCGATAGAACATTCTTTCCATCACACGGTTCATTAGTTTTATTTTCCACATCTTTCCCAATCGTCAATTCTTTTGACATATCATATTTTAAAACCGAAGTCTGCAAAGCATAGTCTTCACCCAATAAGCGTAGTGTCTGCATCTTATTTTCCAAATTATCTGGACGATTTTCGTTCATCTCTAGCTTCTTTCGCGAATTTTTAAAGTTCGCTTCTTCAGTGACATCTTTTCCTCTACTGCCGTGGTTACGATCACGTTCTCCCATACTTCTGTGGGCTCCAAGATTTCTGTCAACTACGTTAGAGGTGACTCTGTCGAACTCCGACCCTTTCTCTTGCAATTTCTTTTTACAACACATTCCGTCGGTTGTCTTATCATCACGCCGCATGTGGGCAGAGTTTCCTGTAACTAAGGGAGTTACGAAGTACAGGGTCTTTT
>JABUQX010021019.1:22500-47299 GCA_015478945.1 Trachelipus rathkii | reverse complement strand
TAGGAGTTTTTAGCTAACAGGTACGCGTGCAGGATTCTTCACGCGGTGTTCCGCGATTTATGATATCGTCTTTATGTTATCTCTCTTATTATAATTCGAGTAGTCGCATAGTTATAAGTATATATTATATATATTATAAATATATAATAATATATAGTTATATATATATTAGTATATATAGTTATTATATAATATATATATTGTGTGTTGTGTGTGGTGTGTGTGTGGTGTGTGTTGTGTTTGTGTGTGTGGTGTTGTGTGTGTGTGTGTGTGTGTATTTGTTAGGCCATGCGGGTTGATGTAACAATTAACATTATAACATTTAAATTTGAATACTTTTCTCTTGACCCTTCCCTGAAATCATGCTAATTCTCGATTTTTAATATGTCCCACCATCCTCAAAAACGTATCTATTCTCAATGTACAGGCAAAGTGAAAACTGAAACTATTTCTCTATCTATTACACTGGCCACAAAAGAACTGTTTGCCGGCAAACATGTTGTGAAGGTCTTTATAGGAGTAACCTTGTTTGCTCTGGATTTCGAATGATGACCTGCCGTTCCTAGATTGGCTCAGTTTTTGGAGAATATACCGGTGGCGTCACAAGAAATACGTTTAATAACGAAAATTATGTTAGGCTACTTGTAACGTAATTCAGACCAAAACAACAAAAAAAAGAACACGAAAGATATAATCTATCAAATTGTTAATGAGTAAGTACATAAAATGCAAATAGGTCAAAACCATTCAATTCAGTACAATGAAATCACCATTAATGCATCTACATATCGCTGTCTATATATTGTCTTCTGTGTGGCAGATTGACATCACGCTTTGAAGGCTGTCCAACAATAGCGCCGCCCATCATGTCTGTTCCATCTTCCTTGGTAATCATTGTCTTCATCACTGAGATTATCTTGAATGGAACCTCTACCCCTTGTTTCTCACTATAACATCCTAACGATTATCCGGAAACGGAGATCTAAGTACTATGGTTAGAAAGTGGACTTTTATACTCATTATAGCTTCAAAGTTTGACAGTCTGAAGCATTTTCTGGTACAGTCTACATAGTTATTGGCGATTTATGGTTGGCCTCAAAAAAAGGTCTGAAACAACCAAGACATAATTGTTCAGAGTTGATCTCAAAATATCATCATGAGTTATCGAAATTGTCATCCTTGGATGATGTTGTGAAATTTGAGGGCAGCTTAAAGATCCAGCTTGTCGAGGTTCCTTCCATACTCGATGGCCCTGGAAAAAGATCTGCACGAGATATATTTGAATAATGTCACAGCTGCTTTGTCTAAGGCCTCTAATCAAATTGCTTTCATCAATGCTCGCTAGTTTGATGTGGATGTGGGATGTATGCCTACAGTATACGTAGGTTTTTCTTCAATGAAATATTGGGAAAAGTATACGGTGTCTCTTGTTGAAAAAAAAGTTAATTGTTACATTTCGGCCTTGGAGACAGTTCGTTGTTCACTGTAGTCTTTAGATCTAAAAGCTCAGAATCTTGCTTGGAGAGACTGAACTCTCGTACTACTCTCGTACTAAATCATTGGGAGAGCTGTTGCTGGTGTAGAAAGTACTGTTCTTCATATTCCTACACTATCAGTGCACGTGTGCCAGCCAAATCCTGGGATATCTTCTTTCATCAGACCCAATGCTAGGTCTGGGAGTGTAGTGAACACGTGGGAGGGGAGATCGTCGGCCGTGTGGTACAGGGTCGCCGTTTGCTGGATTCCGAAAATCCGGATACTCAATTACGTTTCTTGTGTAAAGATTGAATACCTTCACATTAACCAAACAAAAATAATACAGGCTAGTGGCGACACCTGGCTCCGGCATACACATAGGCACCAAACTTTAAACCTTTTCCTTCGGCATTTTTTGTTTTTCCACTGACACGTAGATTTTTCGACACACGTGTTGTTACAGAGACCATATGGGCGAGAGCCCAAGAATTATCTTAGGTCTCGTCGAGTTTCATTCCATAGGATATGCCAGATATGGCTTGCTTCATGTAGACAAAGTGAGTAATATTTCTCTTCTTTGGTTCTCCCTGGCAATATCACCACAGATGTTAGCAGAATACATTCGGGGTTATTCAAACAGGCTCCTTGTCGTGAAGTACTCATTAGTGTTCTGGAAAATAGAAAAAAATTAAGTATATATAAAGTAAGCCCCTTAAAAAGAAATAAACGATATTACTGTATAATCATTAAAAAAGATATTTGTATAAGAGTAAAGCTGGAATCCCTGCTAGGTCTCAAGAACAGACCATCTTGGAAAAACTATGTCGAGTTGCTGAGAATCAATCGAAACCGATATACTATATATTCGATAAAATTCCTTGGCAGCAAAAAAAAATTTTTTTTTTGTTGGCCAGTGTTATCTGAAGGCCTTGTAGGATGAGGTATTGTATAGGCTACCTATGTCCGTAATAGTAGTCTGGAAAAAAATTCAACAGACAGAACGCATTTAACTAATATTATAAATATCCCTTATATACCTACCACCTCCATTTCATGCGTAGTCTCTAATTCCTGTTCTGTCTCTGGATAAGTCTTCCTCAATAGCTGACGCTATTTTGGGCGAGGCAACGATTTTTTCACTCGTATGCTACAATCAAGCATCTGCCTCTAATTCAACTTTTGGGACCATTCTTTATGCTCTCCCTCCCTTCGACTTACAGTATGTATGCCTGCACATTGTAATTTCTCTCTCTCTCTCTCTCTCTCTCTCTCTCTCTCTCTCTCTCTCTTTCTCTCTCTTCTCTCTCTCTCTCTAATGTTGAGAATGTTATTGTACTAATGCTATCCTTGATGCGGCTCTCAAAATTTGTACTTCAGTGATTGGACCCTTCAGTTTAGACCATTCATTCATTCCTTCCTTTAACTGTTATTGTGTATTATTTCCAACTATTTTCGGCTTTCATTAATATACTTTCCATCTTTCACTTCACAAGCCTTCTTATTTTTATGACGATAATACCTTCCTCTCTTTGATGAGAGAAAACAGTTGTATTCAAATCCACAAAAATGAAACCTCTTCATCTGTTTCTTTAACATAATCTTCCAAATCGCTGCAACATCTTTTTTCGAAAACACAACTTAAATTTTCCTATTTTATTAATCATCAAGTATTTAGTGATTTTCCTGCGCTTTTATCTTAGAAGGATCACATATGGTCTTTTACCAAACAATCTGTTAAAACTTAGAAAACCTGAGGCAACATCAGAACTTCTTCACCCAACTTATAAGGGCGTAGTTCGTCATTGAAGGGAAAATATATTACATATCTATTTGTAAATACTGTTCAGTAATTTTTTGTTTTTTTCTGTTTTGAAGGTATTAAAAAAGTTCAATCTTTTTTGTTCTAGAGTCGTAAATAGAGATTTTAGTTAGAAAGTTACCTCAATCCTTAGTACCTAAAATATTTAAAGAAAGGTATCAATATACACAAAGTAAAATAAATCATTCAAGTTATTCGTTGGGTTCATAGAGGGAAGTTTTATAATAAAAAAATAATAATAAATAAATTGCTATTTTTTGATAAATTTATAAATCAATCCTTTTTTATACTATTATTTTTGAAATTCTAAGTGCCTAAAATATTTAAAGAAAGGTTTTAATATCCATAGAGTAAAATCATTCAAGTTATTCGCTGGGTTCATAGATGGAACTTATATAATAAAAATAAATAAATAAATTGCTATTTTTTGACAAATTTAGAAGTCATTTCCTTGTCCAGTATTGATGGGTGTAAACACTTTTCTTGAAAAAGGTTTTTCTATAACAATAAAACCATGAGGTAATTTCACCATCTATAATTCTATATGTATACTCTGTAAAACCTCCACAGGCGTTACAACTTGTTGCCAAGGTTTGGAGAGATTTTCTTGTGCATCGGCTGCAAGTTGGACCTAGACTATAAGAGTACTAATGTATGTTCCCTTAACCAGAAAACTACTATAAACCCTCTTCAATATACGTTAAAACAGCGATTCCCAACCTGGGGGTAATTACCCCCAAAGGGGTAAAATGGGATTTTCTGAGGGGTAAAGATAGGTACAAGGATTAGGATGCACGCATCAGTCAGCTAACACCAAACTTATTAAACAAAATTTATCTCTGTATCAGCCATTCTAACTAACTGATACGCGTAATCTGCTAATCATGTAGTGATGATAGTGTATGTGAATTAGAAAAGTTTAGGTAACAAATATATTACCTAAAATACGAATACAAGCCTGCAACGCATCGCGGCTAGATCGTTGTTCGTTTGAGTAAGGCAGTATTTGTTTCGGCGCCACTTGACGATGCATTTATGGTGTGAGGTGAGATGCAGATTGTGTGGCATGGATTGCGTCACGCCGATATCGCGTGATGCCTTCTGGACAATATTTGGATTTGGTTTGCTTCGTAGTAAGCGGAAGAATCGAAAAACAGGTGAGTAACATAATTTATGCTTTTTTAGGATACGGTTGAGTTACACAAAGTACTTGCACACTCTCTCGACAGGCCATTTGTAGTGAAGAATCTAAGCTGGGATTTCCTTATTTTGGCTTAAATAATAATTGGTTGGCCTGGATTTGTATACGCATGATTGGATACGATAAAAATTTGGAAGCAAATTCGACATGCTGTTATTCAACACAGAAGTGCGTTGGTTATCACGGGGCAAGGTGTTGTACCGGGTGCTTGAGCCTCGAGAAGAAATTGCTTTGTTTCTGGAAATGAGGAAAAAAAACCGGATAAGGGAGAAAGAGTTTATCGACGTCCAATAAATAGACCCAGATTTTTACAGTATAAATTAATTTCCAGAACTGGCATATCTTGCGGATTTCTTCGGAGAAATAAATACGCTTAACTTCACCTTGCAAGGGAAAATGACGAATATTTTAGACAGCTCAAGATAAGGTTGCTTCGTTTTGCAACTCAGCTTTACCAACACCGCGAGCTGGAGTGTTGAGATGATATGTTTCGATGTTTTGCGAACTAACCAATGGTAGCTCGACTGGAAGAAGGATGAATAAATGAGATAGATCTACGAGATCAAATAACTGTCCAACTTGTCACCGAGTAGTACTTCGTATCATGAGCGACAATATTTATTCGGCTGCATTTGGGAAAATCGCCAGTAATATGCTTGGTGTGCTAATGACCCTTTTTCAGTTGGAGTGATGACGGAATGATTTCCAGATACGTGAAATTGAAGATCAAGCCTACTGAATAGATTTCGAAAACACAGTTTTGGAGGTGAAGAGATAGGTGACGGAGTATCGCATGGATGATTATGGGAAAAGCCTTGGAAATACCCTGATCCTCATTCTGCTACGAGAAATTACAGCGGCGTGAAAAGTGTATTGTTCGACAAATGGTGACAATGAAAAAGCAAGGAACTCGCGGATTGAACTTGAAAACGACTTACGATGTTGCAGTTGAGGCCGGAAGCGTGTAGCCAAATCTTAAACAAATTGTTAAAGAATATTGATAAGACATCAACCGTCTCATTACTTCTTACATTATTTTTTCAACATTATTTTCTTGATTTATAAAAAATTGCTTTAAAAAAAACTAACGGTGTTTTCTTTGTTTGAATGATTAAAGCTTAATTAAAGAATAATATTTACTTTTCACAATTTCAAAGAAAAAAACCGGCAATAGCTAACGCTAATTTTTTTGCGCCTATTTAAACTAAATTTGCGTTCTTGGGGGTATTTGCTCATATCAATCGGGCTCTATGGTATAGCCTCACAAAAGGTTGGGAACCACTGCCAGTTTAAAATGGAACAAAGTCTGACGTCAATATATATATAAAACGCTCTTACAATTACTATGTATTATAGTGTTATATATAGTATATATATATCATAGTAGAATGATAAATATATATATAGTTATTGATTAGATATTAGGTATTAAAACCATACAGTATATAGTATGCTATATATATATTTAACTAGCTAAGTATATTATATAGTATATAGTATATATTATTATATATATTAATATATAATACAGTATATTAGAGTGGATGGTTATGAGTTATTAAAGTAGTAGTTTTAATTAAGAGTCAGGACGCGGCTAGGATCCTAAGAGATTATTGGGTAGGTTTGCATTTGAGTGCATTTTTGACTCACAGCTGACACTGACATATTATTAATAGGTATATATACTATATATTGTTAATAGGGATATATATATGTAGGTATATATATAGTAATATATTATATAGTATATATATATGTGGGTGTGTGTTGGGTGTGTGTCCCTGTGCGCGTGAGTGCTCGTGTCTGTGCTCAAAAGAAAGAGGGCATTACGATGGACCGCTAGAAGGCATAATCTTAGAAGAAATTGAAAAATATTTGTACAATAGATTTAAAAAAGTTTTTAACTTACCTTTACAATTTTTATTTAAAAGAAAGTCCGCTCTTATCTTTTGATTGAGCAAATTTGTCAATTTGCTTACTTTATTATTAAATCTTTATGATCATTATTTGTCTTTCTCAATCGAAAGCATTGCTAAGGCGGAAGTCTTTCTTGCCTCATGGTGTTTCTTAAGAAAAGTTTTTAATACTTTTTAAAATAAGAGAATACAGGCTTCTGCTGGGCCGTTGTCATCGGAATGGTTATTAAAACTTCCAATAGTTTCACACTTTTTACTAAAAGAGCTTCCAAGTGATTTTCTGTAATGAAATCGAATAAACGCTATGGCTCCAGACATAGAGCGAATTCTTCTAGGCTAATAACATTATAGATATTTCTGTTTAGTTTCTTTATTCAATGAAAGTGTACACTTTACATGGTTTTTAATTTACATTTTTCTCAGGAAAGAAATAACGTGGCAACAATTAAGTGTCCTGAGAATGTAAATCTATCTCTTTTGTCTGACAAATAATTGAGAGATAATTGATAGAGGGATTTGGCAGGGTGTGTAAAAGGAGGTGGTTTGAAAGTAAATAGTAGATAAGAGCAAGATAATGGTTGTGAGTGAAGACATGTCTCAGTGCGAGGTTATGTTGATGGTGAGCAACTGCAAAGTGTCTGAGTTTAAATATTTAGGATATATGTTGGGATGAAAAAGGGAACGATGATGGAAGCAGTGTGTAGTAGAAAGTTGTGAATGGTAGGAAGGTAGCTCATGGCAATTAATCCTTGGTAGATGTAAAAGGAACTAATTGTTGAGTGCGCTATAGGGTCTTGCGATGAAGGTATGTTGTTCCTTTTGTTTAAATGTAACGAGTAGTGAAACTATGGTCCTGGAATAAGAGAGTATAGATCTTTAGAGTACAATGGTATTCGGATGGACAATTTAGGGTGTGGTTCGGTGTGGGACGAATTGATAAAATAAGGAATGAACTAAGGTTGCTTTGGGGTGATGGAAGAAAATGAGTAAATGAGAGAATAATTGAGAATAAACCATTGAGATGGTTTGGTCAATGTGGGAAGGATGAATAATAGTCGTTGGTTAAATCGGGTATATAGTGGTGGATGTGTTGGGAATCGACCGGCTGGGAGACAAAGAAAAAGTGGATTGAGTCAGTAAAGGAATGCCTGGAGGACAGGAATGTGAGTTTGGGTAGAGGCGAGAAGAAGGTGCATAATATAAGGAGTGAATTTCGGGATTTTGTAAGGATGTATGGTTGCTGGTTTTGTCAAGCGGGATGAACCCACATTGACGAGATGTTACAGTGAGGGTTTGTCGCAGTCCCTTGAAGCCCTTATTATAATAATAAATAATAATAATATAATAATAATAATAATAATATAATAATAATAATATATAATAAAATAATATAAAGAGTGAATAATATAATTAATAATAATAATAATAATAATAATATAATATAATGATAATTATATAATATATAACTATAATATATATATATATATATATATAATATAACTATATAATATATATATATATATATATATATATATATATGTATATATATATATTATATATAATATTTATATATAATTATATATTGTATATATATAATCAGATATATATATATATAGTATATTATAGTATGTATATATATATATATACTTATATATATATATACTATATTATATATATATATATGTTATAATATATTATATTATATATATATATAATATATATATTAGTTATTATATATATATATTATAACTGTAACTTATCGAAATTGCGCTTTCACAAGAAAAATATAAATAAAAAATTTAGAGGCGAACAAAGTTAATTTCTTTTTATATTGTTTTATTTTTCAAAACGAGTTGATGGAGCAGGCCTACTGCAACGAAAGTTTTATTTGTGGTCTTTCGCCTATTTAGGGAATGTCAATGTTAAAAATCATTCTAAAATACACTACAAGTTGTCAAAATAATTTCGTTTCATGCTAACAGTTCAGAGTAAGCAAAGTTGCATTTATAATTGCAACGCGGAGGAAAATCGAAGCCTTATATATAACTTCTTATAACGCGTTATGATATATATATATATATATATATATATATATATATAACAAATACAATATTAATACCATATATATATATGTATATATAATGGTATATATTTATATAGTATATTATATAGTTATATAATAGTATATATAGTATATATATTAATATATATATATTATATATATATATATATATATGAGTAATGGTGTAAATTTTCTGACAAATAATTAAAAACAAAATATCGTTGATATTGGAAAAAAAAAGTGGTCGTTGCACAAACATGCAAACGAAGCGGACAGTGAGCCGGCCACTGATATATATATATATTATATATATTAGTATAGTATATTATATAGTATATATGTATATATATATAGTAGTATAATAGTATATATAGTTACTATATATATATATATATAGTGAGTATTGAGAGAGAGAGAGAGAGAGAGAGAGACGAGAAGAAGAGAGCACGAATTCTTAGAGAAAAATAATATTTAAAGAAAAATACTAATTTTTTTTTAATTTTATTATAATTTGATTAACATATTTGTATTATTACGTACAAAATAAGTCCTATTATGATATAATTTAAATGCTCCAAGCTTTGTGAGCCAAAGAAAATACCACTGTTGTATCTTCTTGGAAATTTTCATCTATTATTTTATTTTGCACCAAATAGGCAAATAAGGCATTTTCTTTTTTTGTAATTAATTTACAGGAGATATTATGAGTTCTTAGTAAATTCAGTTGTCTCACCTCTCGGGATTTTGATTACAACTATTGTTAACTTTATTATATTTTGTAATTAAAACACGTGAGTGCGTGGAAATTAAAATCTTTCTTCCTACTAGAAGATCTCCATAGCGTTTTAACATATTTATATATATATATACTATGTATATATATATATAAGTTATATATATAGATATATATGATTATATATATATAAATATAGATATATATAATATAATATAATATATATATATAGTATATATATATATATATATATACATATATATCGATTCACATTCAAAATTAATTATTATCTGATTCTTCTGTTATTAGTGGTCGCCTGAGGGCACGAGGGTATCTTGCAAGAGCATCTAGAAATCTGGCATGGTGAGAGATTGGGGTATTGCTCGCAGGGACCGTGTTCTCTGCCATTGGGAAACTGAAACCGAATAGAAGCATTGTCCACAAACTTAAAAAGTGATTTTTTAAATAAAAAAAAATAAATAATGCAAAATACAGATATAGGTACTCGTACAAAAAAAAAAAAAGAAAAAAAAAAAAAATAAAAAAAAAAAAAAAAAAGAACATATTAACATATATATATATATATATATATTATAATATCATATATATAAAAAAATATGTTAATATTAGTATATTATATTATATATATATAAAAGTTAGTTGATCATATATTATATATATATATATTGGATGTTTAGAGTAGAGAGACAATGCTTCAAAAAGTTATTTGAGATCTAGTAAAACGAAAACAAAAATAAAATAAAAATACAGACATGTTCAAACACCACAAACATTTATATTAGTATAGATAACTAGATATTATTATATATATATAATATAGGTATATATATATATATATATATATATATTAGAGTAGAGTTATTTGAGATTAAAAAAAGTCAAACAAATTAAAATGAAATGAAAATAAGACATGCTTCAAACACACGCACACAGACACACAAAACTTATTTAAAATTTAAAGAATGAACAAAACACATAAGTGATAAACAAAAATTTTTTTACCAAATTAATAAAATGGACGATAAACACACCCTCCAAACAAACAAGAGTTATTCAAAATTAAAATAATAAAATAAACAACACATGGATTACAACCATTAAAAGTGTTACTTGAAATTTAAAAAGATAGTTAACAAAATATATACATCGCAAATTTAAGGTTATTAATAAGAAAACAAAAAATACATTCATCACAAACATTGTGAAACTTAAAATTAATGAACTAAAATGAGAAGAAAAAAAAAAACATGAATTGCAAACATAAAGTATTTTATTTGAAATTAAGAAATAAAAGGATTAAACCTTACCAAGTCTCCGACGTCTTCTAGCCTCATCCATCTGCGAATTTTCTCCTGGGTGACACATTTCTTCGAAAATATATGTAGCAAATATTAGAGTAAACACTTATACGTAACGTTGAAAAATAGGAGATTGAAAAGTGTTGCCGCTAAACAGTTGTTAATATTGGACTTCTTAAAAAAAACTTATAAGTTATTCAAGATTTTCTTGGTTTAATAGACGTCTAGAATATCGTCTTCTGGAAGGAACTGGTCATCTTTCTCCAATCTCTCTCCTTAAATACCCTGAAGGATTTACCTGACCATTAAAATTTGATTAAAATTTTTTATTATCCTTAATAGGGTCAAAGTCACTCCCATTTTTATCAAGAAAACCTTTTAAAACTTATGGAATACATTACTGACTACATTGACCGAGCAAATCTAGTTGATGTTATATAATAATATTTTAGCAAAGCCTTTGATAAGATGCCCCACATAAGATTGAGGCGAAAGTTATTATAATGTGGTATAGGTGCAGTGGTGCATGGTTGGATTAAAGAGTGGTTGAGGAATTGAAGGTTTGTGTACTACTGAATGGCAATAAGCATCATGGGGAAATAGTGAAGAATATTGTTCCACAGGGTTCAGTTCTAGAGCCACTATTTGTTCCTCATATATATATATATATATATATATATATATATATATATATATATATATTATATAGAATATATATATATATATATATATATATATATATATATATATATATATATATATATATATATATATTATATAGTATAATATATAATATATTATTCCATTCAAAGTTTAAATTTGTATAGATTTTAAAAGGTTAAACCTTTACTCATATGTTAATTAGACTCTTTTTAATGGAGAGAGATACTATATATATCTATATATATATTATTATATGATATATATATATATATATAATATATATATATATAGAATATGGTAAGATATATAATATATATAGATATATATATATATTATAATATATATATAAAAATTAAGATATATATAGATATATATATATTATATATAATTATATTATATATATATATATTATATACTATATATTATATATATAATTATATATATATAATATAGTATATGGTAGGAATATATATATATATAATATATATATTATATATAGTATATATATATAATATATATATAGAATGGTTTAGACCAAAGACGTAGGTATAAGGTTTCCAAGCATAAATATACCAAAGTGGTTACCTCTTTAAGGAAAAATGATAGATGCTTAAAGATTAAAAATTATCTTGATTAACTTCCTGGGTGGGCAGATAAATAACTAATGAATTTTAATAGTAAAAAACGTAAAATTCTTCATGTAGGTTACTCGAATAAAAGATTTAATCAAGATATGAATGGGGATATTAAAAATTAAAAAAAAAACACATGCATCTCAAATATTGTGTTACTTTAAATTGATGAAGTAAAATGAGAAAAAAAAAACAATTACAAACAAATTATTTTATTTGAATATAAAAAATAAAAGGATAAAATCTTACCAAGTCTCCGAAGTCTTCTAGCCTCATACATCTTCGAATATTTTCATAGGAGTCACATTTCTTCGTAAATTTATGTAGCAAATATTAAATTAAACACTTCTACGTATGGTTAAAAAATAAGAGATTGAAAGGTGTTGCAACCAAACAGTGTTTATTACTGGACTTCTTAAACACTTTATAAATTATTCAATATCTTCTTGGTTTAATAGACAACAAAATCGTTTTATATGCCCTGAAGGATTTACCTGACCAATAAAATTTTATTTAAATTTTTTATTAACCTTAATATGGTCACAGTCACTTCTATTTACTTATTAAAGCTACAAACAATTTCAAAGTACAAGCTAATAAATAGTCACACAACACACACACACACACACACACAACACACACACACATCACACAACACACACACACACACACACACACACACACACACACACAACACACACACACACACACCACACACACAAAACACAACAGTATATATATATATATGAGTATATAACTATATATATATATAGTATATGATATTAGATAGTATATATATATTAATATATATATATATAGATATATATATTAGTGAAGTAGGAGAATATATATATATATATATATATACTAAATAAATATATATATATATATATAATAGCATAGTATAGTATAATATATATTATTATATATATATATTAGATAAGAAGATGGAAGCTTAAGAGTAAAATAATATATATATATATATATATGTAAGTAATTATTTTAATATATATATATATATAGATATAATATATATATATATATATATAGTATATATATAATATACTATATATATCATAATATATATATATATATAGTAATTATACGTGTATTTATATAAATATATATATATATATGATATAATATATATATAAATATATATATAGTGATTTTATTATAATATAATATTATATATCATATATAATATATATTAATATATATATATTATAGGTTAAGTTGGCATAAGAGAAGGGGATAAAATCTAGAGACTTTTCAAAGAACTTTATTTAGATGAAAAGTTTCATAAATATATGTGAACCTAAAAATCATAGTATTTTGTTTAAAAGAAGAAGGATGTTTTGAGTAACTATGATTCCAATTGAAAATATTATGTCACACTTATTGAAATAGCTGTACGATAGTACATCTGTTAAGTTTAGTTAATGCACATAGAAATAACAGTTCTTTTGAAATAAATATTTATTTAATGGGAAACTACTTTGAAAAGTCGATTATTTATTATTATTATTATAGATTTATATGTATTATTTAATGATAAGTAGTAGTAGTAGTAGTAGTAGTAGTAGTAGTAGTAGTAGTAGTAGTAGTAGTAGTTACTTGGATCTATCTGACTGCCTTCCACCCTTTTCGATATTGAAGAATAAAGTGATGTTGTCAGAACTGTGAAGATTATCTATGTAGGGTGAAGTCATAAACAGGGTATGGATATCAGTCTCTAGGATGTATATAGGGTGGGTCCCCCCCGAGAGCGTAGCCGCTACCCCTTGTGGGTGTGTGTTCTTGGGTGGGCGAGATTAGGCTTATGGGGCAAGAGGGATCACGTGGAGACCAAACAGACCGAAGGTCTGTTTGATCTGTCATTGATCTGTGTTTGTCTGTATTATTATTAATTTTATTATATATTATTTTATTATGATTATTATTATTGATTATATGATTATTATTATATGATTATTATTATTATATTATTATATTAATCGAAAATTGTGGTCGCCGGTCTGAAGACTGAATATAATCTATGTTATGTGTTAAGCTCGGAAAAACAGCGGTAATTTCAAGTCGGTAGGGAGTATATTAGGGGGTACCTCCCCCCGAGAGCGTAGCTCAAAATATGCGCTTACGCACTTGTTGCGGCTTCGAAGAGAGCGAGGATTAGGCTTAAGACGCGTCCGACCCAACCCGCCACAGTGTGTGCGAAGCGCTGTGAGCGCGAGGAGAGAGCGCTCGCATTACACATACCACACATTATTATTATACTTTATTATTTATTATAGCGTCGGTAAGATTGTCGATTCCCGAAGGGAAATCGATTTCAGAGTGGAAAAACGATGTCCTGCATAGGAATTCTTTTTTTACGCACATCCGACTCTGTATTCCGGCCGGCGGTTGCTTCTTTCGCATCCGGTATCTGCCTCAAAAAATCGAACGACGGGCCTGCCACCGCGACTCCGAAAGCGTACGTTGACTGCTAAGAATTGGAGGTGTAGATGATGAGGTATAGGCTAGTTGTAGACGCGATACGTCCCCGAAGGGGGATCCCCACCCCATTAAAAAATCGAAGTGTGTCGTATAAGGCTGAAATTTGGTGAGAGGATTCAGAGTGAACGATATGATAGTTGGTATTGGAATCTGATGAGTTGGCTGTCGCGGCACCGGTGCGAGCGCGTGGTGCGGTGCCGGAGTTAGATAAAGATTCGGATAACAACAATATTGGTGTGCTTATATAGGTTATCGAGGGTAGTTAGATCTTTCAATATGATTGTTTAGAGGGGTCCATATAGGGTGTTCTAGAACCCCACAGAGGGGAATTCCGCCCCCAAACCGGAAATATTGACATTAGGGAACGATGAAACTTCGTATTATAACCCATCACTATAAGGTACTCACATTATGGGTTAAATAGGCAGTGCACAGACCCAAGGGGGTCTCCGGCCCCCAAACCTGAGATATATTGACATAGAACGACGAAAGTTGGTATACAGCTATCTTATGATCTACTCGTCAGTACAGAAAGGAAATAAAGAGAAAGAAGAGAATACAAGAGATGAAGAAAAAGAAATATTTAAAAATTTAAAAAAAAAAAAAAAAAAAAAAAAAAATTATAATCGAAGATGTTGTTAGAAAAGATTTAAAAAAAAAATTAACCATTTTTATTCTTTTTGGATATATAACAGAAATTGTCTTTATATTAATCAAATAGCCTCCAGAGCCTCCTTGAGCCTCTTGAGCCTCTTGAAGCCTGCTTAGCCCCAGGCTCTCGCCAGTCTCCCCACCTCCCAGTCTCTGCCTAAGGCCTCTAACAACCCTCCCCATCTTATGATATTGATTTGATTCATGTCTATTTTGTATAACCATAACACAAAACTTTCATTAATTTTTGTTTTATATGCTTTTAAAACAGTTTTGTTCTTACTGAAAATTTTACGCTTTTCATATTTATAAGCGTTAAAAAAATAGTCTAATTTTATACAGATCATGGAATATATTGCCATACCAACAAAAGTTTCACATCAATAAAAGCATAACATAGGCAGTTACCCTGAACTACGAATTAAGTGTACACACTAAACGAACACGACTTAAACATGAATAAACAGTTAACATAACAAAGTTCCACGCTTAACAGCAGTAAAGTAACTAACATTGAGCTCAGAACTGTAACTAGTACACTTTTTCAACATATCACTTGATATTTACATAACAGTGGGATAACAGTTAACAAAATTTATCCCACAATCTTGTGTAATTATCATACTGATCAATGAAATATATGCTAACGTTAACCAAAATTTATAAATAAGAGAAAATACGAGTGCACGTGGAACTACGAAGTATAAATGTACACTGCGACTACCAACAGCTATCTTAAACAGGAATAAGCAGTTAACATTAACAAAGTTCCATAACTTAACAACAGTAAAGTAACTAACATTGAGAGCAGAACGTAACCTACTTACACTTTTTCAAACATATCGCTATTATTTTACAACAAAGTAACATTTACAAAAAAATATCATAAACCTAACCTATATTATCATACTGACCAACGAAAATACGCTAACGCAACAAAGACTTCACATAATAAAGCAAACATAGCATCACCTGAACTATGAATATAATGCACACTCACAAACCTAACACATCTTAAACATGAATAAACGGTTAACATTAACAAAGTTCCATACTTAACAATAGGAAAGTAACTAACATTGAGCGCAGAACGTAATCTACTTACACTTTTTCAAACATATCACTGATATTTTTTACATTAACATAAGTAAACATTTAACAAAAATTTATCACATATCTTGTTGTAATTTTCATACTGATCAATGAATATATGCTAACGTAACAAAGTTTTCACATCAATTAAAGCAACACAATAGCCTTACCTAAACTATGAATATAATGTACAATGACAAAACCTAACATACCTTACGTTCATATAAACTGGTAGCAATAACAAAGATCCATACTTAACAGCGGTAAAGTAACTAACAACGCATACAGAACGAACAGGTACGAAGCTGATGAGGTAAATATTCCTTTAACAAATCAGTATAGCGATATGTTTGTTTATTTATTTATTTTATTTATTTTTAATTTCATTTCTTTAAAACTTTTCTGTTTTTAAAAAACTTTTTATTTATTTCAATTTTATTTCTTTAAAACTTTTGTTTTTAAAAAACTTGTATTTATTTTAATTTCATTTCTTTAAAACTTTTTGTTTATAAAAAACTTTTATTTATTTTTAGTTTTATTTCTTTTAACGTTTTTTTTTTAAAAAACTTATTTATTTTTAATTTTATTTCTTTTAAAACTTTTTGTTTTACTAGAAAATTTTTTTTTTTTTAGTTTATAAACGTAAAAAATTTACATTTTTACAAACACTAAACTGTAAATCAGTGATTCAGTAAATCAAGCCACCCCTCCCTCCCCCCTCCCCGTCCCAACCCTGATCTATTGATCTATACCCCTATGATCACTACGTTCATTGATCTAATTGACTCAAGTCATATTTTAGGTATCATTTTGGATAAACAGAGGCATAAAATATGTTCTTTTTTATACTAAAACCCTCGAATATATGCTGACATAACAAAGTTTTCACCATCAATAAGCTTAACAACATAACCTGATGTAAGAATCTAATGTATAACATTCAACCCTAACATACCTTAAACACGAATAAAAAGTCAACATTAACAAAGTACCATACTTAACAATAGGAAAGTAAAATGTCCAGCTTACAGACCGTACCCATTCACACCTTTTTTTTTTTCAAACATATCCCTCTAACAATATCCTTGTTATTTTTACATTAACATAGTTACATTTAACAAAAATTTATTCATAATTAAACCAAATTATCATACTGACCAACGACTATATATGCTAACGTGACAAAATTTTCATATCAATAAAGCCTAACATATGACCATGAACCTAGAAATAATGTACATCAGTCAAATCGTAACTCATCTTAAACACAAAATAAACAGTTAACATTAACAAAAGTCCCCATACTTACAACAGTAAAGTAACTAACATTGCATACAGAACGTATTCTATTCACACTTTTCAAACCATATCTTCTAACATATCACTGTTATATTTTTACATTGACATAGTAACATTTAACAAATAAGTTACCATAACTTCCTAATTATCATTATGGTCAAAAAAATATATGCTAACGTTAAATTAGTTTTAAATCGATAACAAAATTTAACATATATGTATAAATGTAAATATAATTGCTCACGCAATGACAAAGAGCCTAAACCTATACGTATGATAGAAGGAATAGTTTTGATAATAACAATGTTCCATAGTTAAACAACGCTTTTTAGTAACTAACCAATGCATACCGTTTCACTTTTTATATATGTATGTTCTGTTTCACTAGAGTTATCAGTACATGTCGAAAATTGTTCAAACTCCTCCCACTTTTTGAAACATTACGCAATACCTGGCATCTTTTGGTTGGTTCGTATGCGAAAACATTAAGCTATACAGAGAAACTTCGTCTTTTACAGGAAGCTCAGCATAAACAAATTTATTAAAAACATTTTATGTTTTGCTAATGTCTTTATGTTTTATAACCAGGTATAGCTATTTGTATTTATTTAATTTTATTTCTTATTTCTTGTTTTGTTTTTTTGTTTTTTTTAAAACTTTTAATTTTTAATGTATTGTCGTTAAAACTTTTTTTTTACTAAAAACTTTTAATTTTAATTTATTTCTTTAAAACTTTTTGTTTGTACTAAAAAATTTATTCTTTTTTATTTTTTATAAAGTAAAAAATTGGTGTTTTACCATACCCAAAAGCCAGGTAAATCAGTAAATCAACCCCATCCCCCCTACTCTCCTCATCGTCTCTACCATCCCGTGATCTATCGATCTATTGATCTATTATTCAAGTCACATTTCGTGTAACATTCGGATTAAACATAACATAAAAACAAGTTCTATATACACTGATCAACGAATATATACCAACGAGTTTTCCCATTAATAAAAACTAACATAGCTCATTGGTCAAGAATTAGAATGTGACAACAATAAACCTAACTACCTTAAACATGAATATATTGACACCATAACAAAGTTTTCCCATAATAAAAACTAACATAGCATCATCTAGTCTAAGAATTATAATGTACAACATAAACAATAAACATACCTTAACATGAATAAACTGTTAACATTAACAAGTTCCATACTTAACAGCAGTAAAGTAACTAACATGGCATACAAAAAACGTAACCTATGCATACTTTGTCAAGCATATCTCTAACATAGCAATGTTAATTTCAGATTAACGATTAACATGATAATATTTAACAAAAATAACATCATAACTGGGTATAATTATCAACCTGATCAACGAATATAGACCTAACGATAACAAAGTTTTCACATTAATAAACTTACAAGCATCATCTGAACTAAGAATATATTCCACGACAACAAACCTAAACACACCTTAACATGAATAAACTGTTAACATTAACAAAGTTTCCACATTTAACACCAGTAAAAGTAACTACCATAACATACAAAAACGTAACCTATTCATACATTTCAAGCATATCTCTAGCATATTAACGTTAATTTTACATTGATACAGTAATATTTAACTAAATTTATCACAACCCTGTCTAATTATCATACAGACCAACGAATATATGCTAACGTAACAAAGTTTTTTACATTGACATAGTAATATTTAACAAAAATTTATCATAACCTTACCTAAATATCATAATCCCCAACAAATAATTGCAAACATAACAAAGTTTTATCCAAACATAACATAAAAATAACAAAGTTTTATCCAATCATAACATAAAAATAAGTTCTTCGAATAAAATGTCATAGTAAAGTGTAATAGTTCACCGATTTTAAAGCTGTAAATCAGTAAATCAAACCATCAGGCCCCATCCTACCCTCCCTAACCACCTAGCCGTGACCTTATGATCTATCGATCTAGTGATTCAGATCACATATCGAGTATCATTTCGGATAAACATAGTACAAAAATAAGTTCTTTATATACTAACCAACGAATATATGCTAACGTAACAATGTTTTCACATTAATAAAGCTAACATAGCATTACCAGAACTAAAAATATAATGCACAATGACAAAACCTAACACACCTTACGCGCGAATAAACTACTAACATTAACAAAGTTCCATACTTAACAACACTAAAGTACCTAGCACAGCGTACAAAACGTAACCTATTCACACTTTTTTCAAGCATATCTCTAACATATCATTGTTAATTTTACATTAACACTATTGATTTACGTCGCATTTCGAGTATCATTTCGGATAAACATAGCACAAAAATGAGTTCTTTATATACTAACCAGCGAATATATGCTAACATAACAATGTTTTCACATTAATAAAGCTAACATAGCATCATATGAACTAAGAAAATAATGTACAACGACAAACTTAACACAACTTACGCACTAATAAACAGTTAACATTAACAAAGTTCCACACTTAACACCAGTAAAGTAACTAGCATTGCATACAAAACGTAATCTATTCATACTTTCCACTTATATTTATCATAACCTTACCTAAATATCATAATCCCCAACAAATAATTGCAAACATAACAAAGTTTTATCCAAACATAACATAAAAATAACAAAGTTTTATCCAAACATAACATAAAAATAAGTTCTTTGAATAAAATATCATAGTAAATGTAATAGTTTACTGATTTTAAAGCAGTAAATCAGTAAATCAGTAAATTAAACCATAAACCCCTCTCCACCCCTTCCATCATGACCTTTTGATCTGTTGATCTATTGATTCATGTCATATTTCGAGTATCATTTCGGCTAAAACATAACACAAAAATAAGTTTTTTATATACTAACCATCGAATATAGGCTAACGTAACAAAGTTTTTACATTAATAAAGCTAACATAACATAACATGAACTAAGAATATAATGTACAACGACAAACCTAACACACCATACGTACGAATAAACTACTAACATTAACAAACTTCCGCACTTAACAACAGTAAAAGTACCTAACACTTCATACAAAACGTAACCTAACCCGCCTTTTTCAAGCATATCTCTAACATATCAATGTTAATTTTACATTAACATCGTAATATTTAACAAAAATTTAGCATAACCCTGTCTAATCATCATACTGACAACGAATATAATGCTAACGCACCGAATTTTTTTACATCAACTTCGTAATATTAACAAAAATTCATCATAACTCGTCTAAATATCATTATCCCCAACGAATAATTGCAAAGACAACAAAGTTTTTAACCAAACATAACATAAAAATAACAAAATATTATCCTGACATAACATAAAAATAAGTTCTTTGAATAAAATATAGTAAAGTGTAATAGTTTTACTGATTTTAAAGCAGTAAATCATAATCAGTAATCAAACCATTCCAACCCAAGCAGTCCCCTGACCCACCCATTCGCCTAGGATCTATTGAACTATTGATCCAAGTCATAATTTCGAGTATCATTTTGATAAACATAACAAAAATAAGTTCTTTATTACTGAACCCTACCCCCGGAAAAAATATATGCTTACCCAACAAAGTTTTAGCATCAATAAAGCTAAAAACATTACATAACCTGAACTAAGAATACAATGTACAAATGCAAACTAACATACCTCGCGTAGGAATAATCCGCTAACATCCTTAAAATTCCCTACTTATCAAAGTTAAAGTAGCTAACAGGTCATGACAATACTCGATATGTCCCACTTTTCCCGGCATATCAGCAAACAGGGTAAAGGACGTATTATCTAACCAAAATCCCTTAAAAAAGTGACCAATCTCTCAAAGATACCAGCATCTTGAATTATGAATTGACACTATCTTCATCAAAAGTGTCACTCGTCTCGAATATAACATCATTGGACTATGAATAAACGTTAGACATTAGCAAAAATCTCTTGCAAAACCTAACATTACTCAACAAAATTTTAACCTAGCTCACGTTTCTAAACCATCATCGTCAGTTAACACAGTATATCTTACAAAACTCATCATTTCTCAACAAATCAGTGTTAGTTCACACAATCATAGTCATATTCAGCATAACGTACCTAACTTCGAATAACAGCTTCATAACCTAGAGTATCTTAAAGCAAAACACATCACCTCCCGAGAGAAAACCCAATGGTGCGTCCCTTGAGAGGGTGTGAATCCAGAGAGGGGGATCACCCCGAAGGGGTGTAAGCGGGTTTTGGGCATCAGCCTTCGGGCTGGAGGCTTACCCCTCTTTCGGAGGGTAATGCCCGCTTTACACCCCTTTGTCGCGTTTAGGGTTTTTCGTTTGTTCAGTATATTAATTAGGTAGGTTACGATAAATTTTTGTTTAAATGTTACTTTTTAAGTAAAAATAATAGCGATAATTGTTTGAAAAAGGTAAGGTAGTTACGTTCTACGCTCAATGTTAGTTACTTTACTGTTGTTAAGTATGGAACTTTGTTAATGTTAACTGCTTATTCATGTTTAAGATGTGTTAGGTTTGTGAGAGTACATTATATTCGTAGTTCAGGTGATGCTATGTTTGCTTATTAATATGAAAACTTTGTTACGTTAGCATATTATTCATGATCAGTATGATAATTACACAAGATTGTGATAAATATTTGTTAAATGTTACTATGTTAATGTAAAAATATCAGTGATATGTTGGAAAAAGTGTAACTAGGTTACGTTCTGAGCTCAATGTTAGTTACTTTACTGCTGTTAAGTGTGGAACTTTGTTAATGTTAACTGTTTATTTCATGTTTAGATGTGTTAAATTTTTGAGTGACATTATATTCGTAGTTCAGGTGATGCTATGTTTGCTTTATTGATGTGAAAACTTTGTTACGTTAGCATATATTCATTGATCTGTATAATAATTAGACTTTTTTTAACTTATAAATATGAAAAGCGTAAAATTTTAGTAAGAACAAAACTGTTTATCGCATATAAAACAAAAATAAATGAAAGTTTTGTGTCATGTTATACAAAATATGACATATATCATAGATGGGGAGGTGTGAGGCTAGGGAGGATGAGGAGGGTGGGGAGACTGAGGAGGCTCTGGAGGCTCAAGAGGCTCAAGAGGCTCAGGAGGCTCTGGAGGCTATTTGATTTATATAAAAAACGTAAATTTTTTATGTTATAATCTTAAAAAGAATAAAAAATGGTTATTTTTTTAATTTTTTTTTAATTTTTTTTTTTTTTTAATTTAAATTTTAAAAAAAAAATTTTAAATTTTAAATTTTTTTTTTTTTTTAATTTTTTTTTATTTTTTTTTTAATTTTAAAAAAAAAAAAATTTTTTTAATTTTTTTTTTTTTTTTCTTTTCTGTATCAAGAATAGATCATAAGATAGCTGTATACCAACTTTCGTCGTTCTATGTCAATATTTAAGGTTTGGGGGCCGGAGACCCCCCCTTTGGGATGTGCACTGCTATTTAACCCCTATATAATGTGAGTACCTTATATGATGGGTATATACCGAGTTTCATCGTTCTATGTCAATATTTCAGGTTTGGGGGCGGAATTCCCCTCTGTGGGGTCCTAGACACCCTATATGGACTTATAACCATCATATTCGAGATCTACGACCTCGATAACCTATATAAGCACACCAATATTGTTGCTATACGAATGTTTATTAACGGCTCCAGAACCGGTGCCGGAGCCAACTCATCAGATTCCAATACCAACTCTTTCTAGAAATTCAACTCTGAATCCTCTCACCAAATTTCAGCCTTATACGAACACTTCGATTTTTTTAATGGGGGTGGGGTCCCCCTTCGGGGGGACGTAATCGCGTCTACAACTAGGCTACCTCATCATCTAACCACCCTCCAAATTTTAGCACGATACGATAAGTTCGGAGTCGGTGGCAGGCAGTCGTTCGATTTTGAGGCAGAACCTGATGCGAAGAAGCAACCGCGGCGGAATACAGAGTCGGAGTGCGTAAAAAAAACGATTCCTTGCAGGAATCATTTTTCGACTCAGAATCGTCGAATCTTCGACGTAATAATAATAATAAGTATAATAATAATGTGTGTATGTGTATGCGCACGCGCGAGCGCGCGAGTGCTCTCTCTCGCGCTCACGCGCTTCGCACACCTGTGCGGTTGGGTCGAACGCGTCTTAAGCCTAATCTCGCTCTCTCGGAAGCCGCAACAAGGGCGTAAGCGATATTTTGAGCTACGCTCTCGGGGGGAGGTACTCCCTATATACATCCTACCGACTTGAAATTTGCCCTGTTTCGAGCTTAACACATACATAGATTATATTCCAAGTTTCAGACCCGGGAACCCAAATTTTCACGATATAATAATAATAATAATAATAATAATAATAATAATAATAATAATAATAATAATAATAATAATAATAATAATAATAATAATAATAAAAAAAATAATACAGACAAACACAGATCAATGACAGACAAACACAGACCTAAAGGTCTGTGTCTGTCGACCAAACAGACCTTCGGTCTGTTTGGTCTCCACGTGATCCCTCTTGCCCGTAAGCCTAATCTCGCCAACCCAGAACACACACAACAAGGGCGTAGCGGCTACGCTCTCGGGGGGACGTACCCCTTATATACATCATAGAGACTTAAAATTTATCCTGTTTCGAGCTTAACCCATTCATAGATTATATTCCAAGTTTGAAAGCAATACCTCTATTCCTTCATATCGAAAAGGGTGGAGGCGGTCAGATGGATCAGTAACTATTATTATTATTATTATTATTATTATTATTATTATTATTATTATTATTATTATTATTATTATTATTATTATTATTAGTGAAATTTAATATGAATTTGATTTTTTCTCTTAAGTTTTTTTATTTTTATTCTTCGTTTATTTCAATTAGTATAATTTTTGGTAGTATTTTCCAGGGCTGCGGAGTCGGAGTCGGAGTCGGAGTCGAAAAGTCTGTGCAAGTGGAGTCGGAGTCGGAGTCGGAGTCGAAGATTCCTGTGTAAGTGGAGGTCGGAGTCGGAGTCGAAAATTTAGAGAATTATTATTATTATTATATTATTATTATTATTATTATTATTATATTATTATTATTATTATTATTGATTATTATTATTTTATTATTATTTTATTATTATTATTATTTAATTATTATTATTATTTTTATTATTATTATTATTATTATTATTATTATTATTATTATTATTATTATTATTATTATTATTATTATTATTATTATTATTATTATTATTATTATTATTATTATTATTATTATTATCATTATTATTAGTATAAAAGTTTTTGATTTTATTTCCAACGTTCTAAATATTTATTTTTGTACATAATTTAATTTCCTTAAAATAATCTTTGAAAATAATATACAAGAGAAGAAGAAGATATATTTACATAGATTTCCTG
>JABUQX010021019.1:0-10000 GCA_015478945.1 Trachelipus rathkii | reverse complement strand
TATGATTTAATGACCTACGGTGGAATGTTAGAGAGGAATTAATCTTGTCATCTGTTAAGTCTTCTTTGTGTTGTTTCTGTCTCCTGTCAAAGTCATTTGTTTCACCTATGTATAGTCTGTTGCAGTCGTGGCAAGGTATAGTGTATATGCATTGGATGGGACTAGGTGCTGGTTTGGGAGGGTGAAGATATTGTTTGAGAGAAATAGCATTAGAGGGGGTGAGGATATGGTGTTTAGCGTAAAATGTTGTTTTTATGTTGTGAAAGTTTATGTGGTTGGTTATAGGTAGATAGCGATTCTTTTTTTTATGCGTATTGTCCATTTGGTGCGAATATTATGATTGTAGGATTGTTTTTAGCTTGTGTGATAGGATTGTTATAATATTGGTATTGTAGTTTTTGGAAGGTGTTTCGTATGAAGTTGGTTTCATTGGTGAGGTGTTGGGGGGAGCAGAGTCTGAAGGCTCTTAGGTAGAGAGATGTGAGTGTGGCTATTTTTATTGTGCTAGAGTGGGTGGAAAACCAGTGAATATAGGAAGACGTGGCGGTGGGTTTTCTATATATGGAGAAGTTGAGATATAATGAATTGTGCCAAGAGATGAGGGTGTCGAGATAGGGAAGAGTGGAATTTTTAGGATGTTCTAAAGTGTATTTTATGGAAGGGTGTAAATTATTGAGATGTTGGAGGATTAGGTTAGGGTCAATATTTCGAGGGAGGGCTGTGAAAATATCGTCTACGTATCTTAGCCATGTGGTGTTGTGCATATACACTATACCTTGCCACGACTGCAACAGACTATACATAGGACAATAAAAATAGCCACACTCACTTCTCTCTACCTAAGAGCCTTCAGACTCTGCTCCCCCCAACACCTCACCAATGAAACCAACTTCATACGAAACACCTTCCAAAAACTACAATACCCCACCCATATTATAAACAAATCCTATCACAAAGCTAAAAACAAATACTACAATCATAATACTTTCACCAATGACAATACCATAAAAAAAATCCTATCTACCTATACCCACCACAAACTTTCACAACATAAAACAACATTTACCTAAACACATAGTCCTCACCCCCTCTAATGCTATTTCTCTCAAACAATATCTTCACCCTCCCAAACCAGCACCTAGTCCCATCCAATGCATATACACTATACCTTGCCACGACTGCAACAGACTATACATAGGTGAAACAAATGACTTTGACAGGAGACAGAAACAACACAAAGAAGACTTAACAGATGACAAGATTAATTCCTCTCTCACATTCCACCGTAGGTCATTAAATCATAAAATACACATAAACAATATGACCCCCTTACATAAAACCTCCAATCCTCTCCTCCGTAAACTCATAGAATCTCTCTGCATTATCTCCACCAAAAACTTTAATATTATCCCCGGTGAAATTAAAATTGATTTTCTTCTAAACAGCCTAATAAACACTCACTCACATCTTATCAAAAGCATCAACCAAAAAATCAAAAACTAACTTTCTCTCTTATTAATTTTTCGGGGTCGGAGATATACCTGTTCCAATATATTTAAAAATTCCCATAAAACGAATTAAACTCTGCCTCGTCACTATGTATTTAAAAAATCTGGTTTGCACGTATTGTTGCGTGTGCAGAATTCGTTTTTGTTGATAAGCTTACATATGTATTAAAAATTGTTAGTATCCTATTGCATGTATGTGTTCATAACTGTGGCTGCGCACGTACACATGCGCATAGTCTTTTGGTGTATTTACGAGAATTTATGAGCTTATATCCTTCAAACGTATGTATCTATGTATCTCAATTATGTATATAATTATGTGAACATTGTTCTTCTCCATGAGGATTTTCTATTTTCCAAACCCAAACAAATGAATAAAAAAATAAAAATGACTTACTAGTGCCAGACCATCGACTCCCGGAAGTACAAGACTATGTCGCCCTGCAAAACGAAAATCTGATTGAATGTATAAAACCTTATTTTTAAAAATCCTATTTTAGTCATTTTAGAACACATCAATTGATAAGGTTGTGTCAACCACAACGAAAGCTTTTGCCATGTGTGTTCAATGAGTTTTAACGTTAGTATTAATTAATATAAGTTTTAAATCCTAATTGATCATGTGTAATAAAATTATCAAGTTACCTAAAAGTTTAAATTTCCGTAATATGATACAGCAACAGTAATTGCAAAAATATCAATAGTCTAATTAAACTTTCTCAAGGGTGAAAAACACTAATAATTATAAATATTTATATAATTTAGTTTTTAATATTTATATATATATATATAAAATATATATATATATATATATATATATATATATATATATATATATATATATATATATATATATATATATATATATATATATATATATATATATAATATATATTATATATATTATATATATTACACTCTTTTACTAAAAGTTTAAAAAGATGAAGAATTTATTGATTTATTAACCACACACTGATTATTAATTATTATAAATAGTTAACACAATCACATAATATAATACATTTAGCCTAGCTTTCGTGGTCATTCGCGAACCCACTTCCTCGGGACTGAAAGTTATGAAGTTGGCAGGAGAATGAATTTGGCTACTTTTCTTTATAATCTGGCTACTTGGTTTCTTTTGAAGGGATTCTTGGTGATGATGACTTAAAGGATATGGCATATTTAAAGTTACGTTAAATCTTTTTTAGTATACTATTTAGAGAGACCATGAATCCCTTCAAAAGAAACCAAGTAGCCAGATTATAAAGAAAAGTAGCCAAATTCATTCTCCTGCCAACTTCATAACTTTCAGTCCCGAGGAAGTGGGTTCGCGAATGACCACGAAAGCTAGGCTAACTTTATTAAATTATTTGATTATGTGTTAACTATTTATAATAATTAATAATCAGTGTGTGGTTAATAAATCAATAAATTCTTCATCTATTTATTACCTCAAGGGTGCAATAAATCTATACATATTACAAACTACGAGTCGTCAGTAGTTTTAGATATATATATATATATATATATATATATATATATATATAATATATATAGATATATATATATATATATATATATATATATATATATATATATATATATATATATATATATATATATATATATATATATATATATATATATATATATATCATATATAATAATAATTTTAATATATCCATGTATATATATTATATATATATATATATATAATAATATATATATATATTATATAATATATATATATATATATGATTAATATATATATATAATATATATATATATATAATATTATATATATATAATAAATATATTATATATATATATAAAATATATATATATATATATAAATATGAGATATGTATATAATTTATATATATATATATATATATATATATATATATATATATATATATATATATATATATATATATAATATATATATTATATATATATATATATATATTATAATATATATATATATATATTATATATAATATAATGACTTACGAAAAAGTTGAAAAATAAGATCGTGAAATGTGTTGCAGCCAAATACCCGAATTCTTGTAACACTTTTTGTAAGCTTTAAGTTACCCTTCTAAGCTTAATAGACAGAATAGTCTTCAGGAGTAATGTTCGTCTCTCTTCATCCGCTCGTTTATATGACTCCAAAGAAGGACTGACCTTGACCAAACAAAAAATTTGATTAAGAAATATTTATTTTTAATACTGTCGGAGCCACGCCCATTTATTTATATGAGCTGTCAACAATAGGTATTCTCATTCACATTATATATATTATATATATATTATAATATATATTATATATATATATATATAATATATAATATATATATATATAAATATATATTATATATAATAATAATATATATAATATATAATATATATAATATGCATTTATATATATTTAAACGGAGCTTCGTTCGTATGTACGTATAGCAATGAATGCGTGACGTCATACTGTGACGTGGGTTTGCGTAAGTGCTTTATACTCTGTCGTCACACTGCGTATATTACAGAATATGCGGGATATATATATATATATATATATATATATATATATATATAGATATATAATATATATATATATATATATAATAAATATATAGTATATATATATATATATATAATGTTCGTCTGTTTGAATAGTTTTTTGAAATCTTGCTCTTTTGGCGAATATTGTAATAAAACTAGCTACATGACAGAGTTGCTAAATATATAGGGAATTAATTTACTTTGCTCAGTTCTAACATATTTTTTACTGTGACCAAGTTGATCTAATCCACTAATTAATAATGTTTTTTAAAGTTAAAATAATTTAATAGGTGTTGAAAGTCCTATATTGCCTTCTGCAAAATACAAGTAAAGATAAGAAGAAAAAGATTTAGATAACATCATCTGATGTTCATGTTCTGCGAGTAATAAAGAGTCGAGACAACATCTTATGAACCTTCCATCTTTAGACATGTAAATTGGTACTACTTTTTTGCGCCAAACTTCTCGTTGAAGCGTCAATAGCATATAATATATATATATATATATATTATTATAGACTATATACTAACTGCTATTATACTCATAATAATACGTAAAGTACAAATCTGGTGTTGTCACTCATGGATCACGTACTACGGACATATAGTAAATACGCCTATACGAATTATTACTAAACGCCTCACTCATAATATAATATAGTCTAATACATACCTAAATACTATCACAACAGATAAATAATTACAGGTACATATCTAGTATATACTATGAAAACCACTACGAGATAGAGACATTACAATCGACAAGAGCCCATAGGAGCTAAGTTATACAGCACGAAGTGCAAGTAAAAGTTTAGCGGCAGCGTTACTTTTACGCTAACGCTGACGTCAACGCCCCCTTAAAATGGAGAATATTACCAGCTCTTTGAGAGCGGGCATCGAAGCCCGGACAATGGGGAACGGATGCCAACGGCGATAGAAAAGACATGACAGCTGAACGGTTATCGGATCACGCCGGGAGGGCAGATGGTACGGAGGCGAACACCCGACGCGACAACGGCCCAAAAGACCAAAGAGCCAGGAGAGGGATCCGGAACCCAATCTCCCGGAGTGATTCAGTCCCCCCGCAGTCCACCTACCAGCCAGAGACCCGCACTCCTACCACTCGGCGGGTGAACAACCCTAGGAGGTATTCAGTTAGTCGATGATACCCCAAACAAAGACTAATAACTCCCGAAAAACTGAAGTCTTCCATGGGCACATTATGTATTCGCAACACAAATCGATATTAATCGACTCTGGCATACACGAATTCTCAACCGAATATCTAGACATTTGATCTTATCGAAGTCATATAATATCAAACGACGTATAATACATATGATACTATATAACACTATATATATTATATAAATATACTATATATACTATAATATATATATATAAATTAATATACATTATATATAGATATACATATATCATATATATATATATCTACGACAAGCGTAAAATTAACGCAACTTCTGACGTCACAGTCAAACGTGACCCATGAAGAAGTCTGACTTGGACTAGACGTCACGCGCTTTCAGGTTATATCTAACATACGAACGAAGCTCTTTTGAAACGTAAATCCTTCCCACCAAGTATAATTATATTATACTTAGTACTATAATACTACTATATATAGTATATATAATAATAATAGACATATATACTATATATATACTAATATATATACATACTTATATATATATATATATATATAATATATAATATATGGTAATACTTAATTTTCTTTCTGACCTATCGATATTTAAGTTTTAAAATCGATTTTCAGATATATGTGTATCGATTATACCCAAGATACCAAGGAATTTAAATGTTAATATTCCATAAGAAAACATATACTAATATATATATATATATATATATATATATATATATATATAATATATATATATATATAGATATATATTATATATATATAATATATATAAAGATGGACTTTATTCATTGAGTATTATTGGAACCTTTCAAATATCTACTGTATATATAAATTTGAAGGTGCATAAATTTTTTTTACTGTGTTCCGTGAGGTTGACGTATTTTTTGTTCCAATTTTTTTGAAAAATATGAATTTGAAGGATTTATTCCAAATTTGTGAGAATGATTATACCGTGTTAGCATTGCTGCAACATGGCTTATACTCATTTTGGGAAATATTGGAACGTTTGAAAGGAACATAAACTAGAATTACGAAACTTCATTAATTTTTAAAATCTGAAGCCTGAAGTACACATAATTTGTGTTCCTATTTTAAAAAAATTATTTCAACTTTGTGAAAATAATTTTAATATTATTTTTAGCATCTTGCAACGATTTGTTTCATTAGTACTTAAAAAGTTTTGTGGAAGTGTAAAAAAGAGCATGTGCCCAAATTACGAAAAATTTTATAATTTTAGCATTCTTGCAAGTTTTATTTCACATTGCATAAATAGGTTTGTGGAACGTGTAAAAAAGAATTGAAATTACGAACAATAGGTAGGAAAGTTTGATTTATGTTAATAGTAAACAGCTTCGTAGGGTCCAAAGTATTACTGTTTTGGCAAAAACAAAATTTTCCCAATATAGATAGAATTACCCTACAGTAGCCGCTTTCAAATGTATTCTAGCTTAGTCTACGTTTACGGCCAAGTAACAATCAAATTTGGTTAGGTCTAGGTCCTACACGACAAATGACGATTAATCTAGCGTTAGGTCCTAATTCATCTACAGGGCACAGACGACAACTAATCTAGTTAGTCTAGGTCGCTGACGGCAACGACGATCCGTCTAGAAAGGTCGTACTGTACGGCTTCTTAAGTCAGGTTAGGATAGGTTGGTTAGTATACACAGATTTAATGGACTATATACCTATCATTATACATATATATATAGAAGAACTCTATATATATATATACGCATATTTATAGCTATATAACATACACTACGATTACCTATATTCACCTGAGATCAAATATCATAATATAATATATATATAGTATATCATATAATGCTAGACTAAAGCTACTATACTATACTCAACTAACTATATCAGTATCCGAATAGATTATCCGATACTCACTATGCATCGATATATCAAATCCCGAAGGTGCAGAAAGAAAAACAAGTTCTAACCATACATATAACATATATTAATATATATACATAGTCTATATAATATAATAATGTACTAATACGGATTACTATCATAATATACTATATATATAATATACTAGATACATATATATATACTATATAATATATATATATATAATACTATATATATACGTATCCGGCAAACAATCTTTCACTTGTGGCCTAATGCGCACGCTCAACTCCCAGAACGCAGCACCTGACAGTAAGCAACATATCATCATCATAGGAATCGGATGGACAAAATTCTAAGAAGGCGATGGTTTTTTTCGTTTCGATCTCGAGATTTATTTACAAAAAAAAGAATTTCCCGGCCACATTAGAGGCGGCTCGAGACCACGGGGACAGAGGGACGCAAGTTCCCCCCGTCGTCCACCGGCAGGCCCCGAGAGACCCCGACTCCCTGCCATCTTTGCCGGTTTACCCATGTATTCCTTTAGTTACGTAAACAATAATACCCCAAGTTGAGGGAAATTTTCGGTTAAATATTCCGAGCAAATAAAGGCAAAAAAAAAAAAAACAAATAAAAAAACTAATAATAAAAAAAATAAATAAATTAAATCAATACTTAAAATTTTCGCTGATTCCAAATATATAAATTGTTTTACGTAGGTGCTGCCTCCTCTCGAGTACATGCCTATAGCCAAAGACGCTAACAATACTTGCCACAGATAGCTATAATATATAATATATATATATATATCATATATATACATTATAATATAATAATATACTATATAAGTATATACTATACTACTCATATAATATATATGGCGCAACTGTCCTTATCTGCATCTAATAAAAGCCGTTCTCTTTTGCATTTGTCTTACGCTCCGATAGCATAAAATCTTACGCATTTTTAAGAACAGAACGGTTTCGTGCCAAATCGACCGTGAATTCCTATTAATAAACTTGTTTACAAACAATTTGGAATCAGCTGTTGTGCAGAAGTAGAAACACTTATGATGAACTTCAAGGATTTGGAGAGTATTATTAATTATAAAAAAGAAGAATAATGATGATGTTGCAGAATATTTTAATTTTTTGGAGACAATAAAAAAAAAAGGAGAGCAGATTATGCCCTTTCTTCCTTACTCGTTAAGGTTATTTTCAGTGTTTTAAGATAAATTATATAATATATATTATATTATATATATATAATATATAATAAATATAATAATAAATATATATATAATATATAATTATATATAATAATATATATTATAAAAATACTTAGATTATATATATGGTATTGTTACCCCCCCCAAAAAAAAACGATGAATAAGTGCATCATTGTAACAGATCTTTTCATCAAAAATTCGCAAAGCTGAAAATTAAAGCCATTTTTATTCAAGAAGATCTTCAGGCTCACAAATTCAAACGGGTCCTACCACTAGTGAAAAACATTATCATTGCCTTTTTATGAATATTAAAAAGAGAAGTAAAATGTGATTACCACACAAAATTTGACCAAATCTCATTACTCTTAAAGTCATTAATAAAAAAAAATATTGATCCATGAAAAAAAAAAAAAAAAAGTAAAAGAAAAAAAATTTCATGACTGGTTTCTGAGATAATTTCCTTTGTTTACATTTTTCGGAAGGATAGAATTTTTCGGTAAGATAGGGAAATAGCAATCTTAAGGAATTTGTTAAAATTCTTACGTTTGGTGAGGAATACTTGACAAAATTTTCGGAAAATTTGACAAAACGAACGACTTTTTTGAGAACGTTCTTATTTTCGTAAGAATATTCTTATTTTTCGCAAGAATACTGACAAAACGAAAACGGCTTAAGCTTGTTATTTTTTTTTTATAACTTACGTTATCGAACGAAATATACAAGAGGGCGCAAATTGATAGAAGCATGTTTTTTTTTTTAAAACAATGCAAAGTGAAATAATTTATAATTATAAAAATACAATTTTGTGTAAGTAACCGCGTTACCTATGATACTTAAGTAACGTTATGTTGAGTACGTTACGTTATACATACGATTTAAAACCTTCTTTATTTTTACATGAAATCATCTTTTAAAGGTGCTGAACTGTTATACACATACCGCTCTTAATTGACTCTACACGCAGTTTTCCTACTACCAGCACCGTCTTGACTTTTATGAAATGGCGCGAATCCCAATGCTGCTATGATACAGCCGATATCTGATGTGGAGGCAGCATAATAGACATGATACTATAATAATACATACACTACCACTATCATTATATTATAATAATATAGTATAATATATATATATATATATAAATGATATATTATATATATATATATATATATATAATATATATATATATATATATTATAATATATATGATAAGGGATAAACTGCAATACACGCAGTGTTAATAGGTATTGATAAAAATTCACCATAGGAAGTATTGTCGAGTTTTTCTTTTAGCTCACGTGGGTACTGGTGTCAAACACTTTATCAACGTAGGGTCCAGGTCGATTCCCAGCAGGGTGAAATGCTTAGGAGTAATATATATAGATATATATATATATAATATAATATATAATATATATATATATAAGTATATATATATATATATATATATATAAGATAATATAATATATATATATATATATATATATATACTATATGCCGGACAAGGGGTATGATTCTTGTTATTGTATGATCATAACTATTGCAACTTAAACGTAACATGATGATAAAAACCCAATACTAGGGATTTTGTTGCATCCCCTCTTGCCCAACAACTTTTTGTGACCTTCTCACATACTAATATCCTCTCTGTGTGTGTGTG
>JABUQX010021018.1:0-42002 GCA_015478945.1 Trachelipus rathkii | reverse complement strand
TAATTATTATTAATTAATTAGTATTATTATTATTATTATTATTATATTATTATACATTATTATTATCATTATTATGATATTATAGTATTATATTATTATGTATTATTATATTATTATTATAATATATATATATGATATATATATATATATATATATATATATTATATATATAATATATATATACTATATATATATATATATATATATCATAGATATATATAATTATAATATATTAAATACATTTATTATTTAATAAAATAATTAATATATAATTAATTGCAGTACATATATGTTAATATTTTTATAATTATTATTACATTATTAATTATGATATTTATTATTGTATTATTATTAATTATATTATTATATCATATATTATTCAATTATTAGATTTAAGTAATATTAATATTTAATTGAAGTGTAATTTATTATTACATATATATATTAATATAATATTAAATTAATAATAAATTAGTAATATATTAATTAGAATATAATTAATAATAATTAATAATAATAATAATAAATAATATATAAATGATATGAATATATCAATATTAAAATTACTTAATAAGCTAGAAAACGTTAAAGTTAAAATTCAATTATTTGTACTTATAACTATTTGGATGATTGAAAAATATAATTGAGTTTTGTAAAGAATATGAACCAGGTATTAATAATAATACTATATATATAATACTATTATATTATATATTATATATTTATATTAATATATAATTAATATATATATAGATTATATTAGATATATATGTATATATATATTAATAATATATAATATTAATAATATATATATATATATTATTATATTTAATATTAATTATATATATAAAATTAATTAAATAATATATATATATATAATATATAATATAATTTTATGCTATCACGGAAAAAAAGGTATATATTAATATTTATTTTTACTTATTATTTAATTTATCATATAATATATTATTAATAGTATATTATATAATATATATATATATAATATATATATATTAAACCTTAATATAATAAATTAATATATATAATAAGATTAATAATAATATATATATATTATAATATATATAGTATATATTATTATAGAGGTATAAGAATAAGAATAATAATATAATTACATATTTATATATTAATTATATAATTATAATAATTATGTGTATATATTTATGCTATGTATGATATTTTACTATTATTATTAATTATTATTATTATTTTTAATTATATATCTATTTTAATTATTATTATTACTATTCATTCATTATTATATTATACTTATATATTATATTCTTATATTATTATTATTATTTTATTATTATTATTATCATTAGTAGTAGTTAGTAGTAGTAGTAGTCATAGTAGTATAGTAGTAAAGACAGTAGTAGCCCTTTGAGTTTGTTTTCAAGGTGAAGATTTTCATAATTATGTCACATTGCTTCATCGGTCAAAGAATGGTCACTTAAAAGTTATAGTATAGATATACCGTATATATATATATATACTTATATATAATATAATAATATATACTAATATATATATATATATATATATATAATATATATATATATATAATATATATATATATATTTTTTTTAATAATAATATATTTATATACTATATTAATTATTATAATATATATATATATTATAATATTTCAACTTACAGAATGATTCCACATTATAAGATTTTAGAACATCTGATGCATTGATCTCAAACTCATAATACGCCAATGAAGGAAATACTTCCAGATTATTATCAAGCCTTTCGAAAGGTCCTAACATAAATATCAAGTCTGGCAAAGCCAAAGCAAGCATTAAACTCTTCATAATTGATTATATTAATTTTTCTGAAAAGAAAAAATTAAATTAATTTTAATTTCAGTAAAAAAATTGTTTTAATAGAGTTATGTAGATCAACTGTTTCTAATATTTGGTTTACCAAAGACCACCTTAAAATAGTTTTTGCTTTCGTGGACCATTTTTGAATATTTCTTTTATTAAATTTATTAAATTTTATTAAAATTAACTCAATTTAAAATAACAATAAAGTGCATCAAATCTTTATATAAAGTTTCTTATGAAGATCTCTAATATTTGGAAAGAACTGAATATATTATATTCATCCATACTGCTACGATAATTTTTTATTTTTTTACAGGTTATTGCCCACTAACGGGGCAGAGCTCTTTCAAAGGAGAGGGATGAATCTTTAAATCTGAAAAATAAACAATAACAATGGGAACAACCGCAGACGGAGGACTATAAGACGATAACTGGGAATGTAAGTCCATATATATAAAAGCAGCATACTTACACACAAAAAGAAAGGATGGCTGAAATAAAAAGAGCACCACAAATGAAGCCAAGAACAATAGAGATATCAAAATATCACAAAGACAGAATTCATGACGAAAGCACCGGGAAACTCCTTTGCTTACTTGGGCGATGCAATGGTGGCGGATGCGAGAGGTAAAACTCCTCCGCAGCGACCTGCCAGTTGCTAGTTATACTTCATGTCGCAGGGAATAGAGGGTCAAGAGAAGTTTAAAGTACGGAAGAGTGGATGAGACCCAATGTAATTGAGTAACTGTTCAAAAGAAAAACAGGTTTCCACAACCCTGACAGAAATCCCAGAACCTTCTTTGAGTACCACCTTAGCAACCGTTGTGGTCATGAGGGTCATCCAAGATAGTATGTACTTCATGATCAAACAAGGAATAATATGTTTGTATGTCACAGGTGAGACGGAAGAGCGTTCAAAGAAGATAAGAAAGTTGGGAGAGCATTTTCTGAAAGCCGAGATATGAAAGAAGTTGAGTTTTTAAAGAATTGAAGTTCACATGACAATTATATAATTAATATAGTTTAAAATCTCATCCAGATAGGCAAGAATAGAATCTGAAAGATGAAATCGAGAAACAACTTATAAACAAAAGAGATTAAGAGATTTGAGCTAAGAGTCGGAAAGAATGGAGAGCTTGAGTACTGCATAAGAATGAACAAAGTTAGATTGAGCAACTGAAAATTAGCATTTATAATGGAAAAGTACAATATAAAGTAGAGATTAAAACAGCACCTGGTGTAACAGCACACATTTAACAGCGAAAGGAAGAAGTCGCTCTATCAACAAGCGCTGATATGGACTGATCTGAGAGGAAAACTAGAACAAAACGTGAGCAAGAGATGAGCCTTAGAGAGTTAGTGAAGGCATGCCATATCGCGGGTCAAATGCCTTTGGGTATATTGAAACGCCCAAACATCGTGAATCTCTTATAGTCACATAAGGGTAGAGGACTAAATTGGTGAGTAGAAGGAAAAGCCACCAGTTGACCTCGAACGTCGAAAACCATAAGGTGATCTGAACAATAGGGAATGCATGAATTACAGATGATCCAGCGAAATGAGAGTCGAGGAAGGTTCATAGATCTAGACAGAATACAAATGGAGATATAGACGTAGTATAGAAAGATTGACGAGCCCTACCTCCTTCTGATCGTATGGGAACATATGCATCGCTGTCCAGCACTGAGCGGAAAAGTTCTAGAATAAAAGTATTGAGAGTGAACAGAACAAATGGACAGGTACAAGCTCGGAAACACGCTTTCCTACAAAACACGAGGAGCTGTCACCTGGGGCATAGCCATCCCTAACGTTCATAATTTCTCAGGATCTCATGCCACGCATATCATGTGTTTAATCGAAGGTGGGAGCCGAGGAATACCTGAAAGAGAAGTAGTAGGAGGTGGATTTCAGGAGTCGTCCCGAATTGAATTACGATGCAAGAAAGAGATAGAAGAGATTATTAGCTTTTTCAGAAGGAGTTTAGCAACAGATCCGACAGAGCGAAATAAGAAGGGAAGAGTAGATTTCCTCAAAACCAGAAATTTTATCCAATGCCAGAAATTTTATTCAATGGAGATTCAAGGAGGCCAGCGTAACTGCGCTGTGAGTGCTGGTGGTTTACAAAAATAAGAGATCATTGATGCACCGTAAGGCTTTGGTCCTTAGATAAATGAAAAAAATTTACAATATTTTAAAAAGAGTTATGTTAAATTACCCTTATACAATTAGATTATAAAAGAAGTCCTCTTATCCATCTTTTGATTGAGCAAAATTTATCAATAAAGCAACTATTTGGTTTCTTTTATTGCTATTATGCCGCATTAAGTCCCCCCGGAAATTAAAAAAGTTGAAATTTTTTTGTAAAATTTAATATGTTGAATTAAGGAATAGATTATATGGCCTGTTGCTTCTTAAACCGTTTAGTGTCGAGTAGTAAGGCTTTTTTTAATTTTCACAACACTTGAGTTTTCTATTTATGTGTTTTTTTACCGTTCTAAAAACAGTATGATCAGTACTCAAATCTCACGTTACAGATGGGAAAATGATATGGCGTAACTTGAACTCGCAAAACATAATTACTGTTTCTATGAGGCAGTAAATATAAAAGATTATTCAGGATAATTTCTCATTCTTCATTTTATATAAGAGGTCATGTTAAGGTTGCATACTTTCCCAATGCTTGAGCCAAATATTATTCAATTCTTTCATATTGGGAAATGATATATAAATAAATATTAATACAAAATCAACTACATATAGAATTGAATACAAGCTAGTATTATATAATGTCTAAGTTATGCTGAGTGAAAGCATGAATATATAGTCTTACTTTATTTCCAAAAAAAATATTTTTCTTTTACTAATACTAATGTATTGATTAATTCACTTATTTAATATTATGTAAATTATTATATATCAGTCTTAGTTTGTATTATATAGAACCCATCATATTTAGGTTTATTTTTTTTATTTAGTTATCTTATATTAACTATTAATTATTGTACTATAATAAGTTAGACTAATATGGTAGGCATTCACTGTCCTTCTTGCCACCTCCTCATAGTGAGTTGCCATTGTATTTATGAAACCTTTCATCATGTTCGTTGGATACAACACTGCTATCTCCCTGGAAAGTAATTCAATGAGCTATATATATATGATATATTCTGATATAGGCTCCTAAATAACTGAGGTATAGTAATATGTTAAGCTAATTTATCTATAACTATTTCAAGCGTAATAGACTCAAAATGACAAAAAATACTATAATATATATATATATATATATACTATATATATATATATATTATAGATACACTTAATCCACGATATTAAACAATAGGTATATAACTAGATCTATTATAATACATTTCTGATATTTCAATACTAAATTTTTCCCATCAATGAACTTATATGTCAAATATACATAATTATCTATCCAGTTGTTTCTATTTCTTTTTTAATTTGTATTACAAATTGCCCGCTTAAGCGTTGATGATATATATGATCACAGTATCTTAATGAATTTTATTCATAAACCTTTTGCATAGAAACCCGTAATAAGAAACTTATACTATATAATAGTTAGTAATTACCTAATTATATATACTATATTAACCTCATGATGATTTAACAATAAATTAGCTAGCTTATGCTCAAATTTCGGATCTTACAGAAATCTAAGTCTCTAATGAGACCTAACCGTCCCATAACACTTTTAGGTTGTACTAACTACTCACAAACTTATTTCCTAGTTCTTAGCTCTCATAAAGGGAGGCATAGCATAACCAACCTAGTTCTAATACAATCAATTTTTTGGTTTCTAACCTTGACTTCGTCTGCGAAAAAGACCTTGGTAAGAAGAAATATCCATTCCGGTGATGGATAGATGGCATTGGCACTGCTTGAGTCTGTCATTTCTTTTTGTAAATGTCTAGCGGACAGAGATCGAAAAAGTCTCACCATCTCTACATCCTACATACCCCACCACCACCACAGCCACAGCAGGGGGTGCCTCAGGGGGATGTAGTGTGACTCATCAATGGTAGGAATAAATTTTGCTCGAAAGGTTTTGGAAACTTGAATTCATGGTATAAAAACCAAAAAATTTTGTGTTTAGTTGTTTAGTTGCAGTCCAGTGCCTGTGGAGTAATGGTAGAGTCAAATGAATCACATCTTGATACAAAAACGTTTAGGCTAGCTATATATTAAAAACTATACTACTTAAGAATTTTAAGCCGAGGCATTTTTGAGTCCACAAGCTAATAGGCTAAACATCAACTGAGCTTTATCCGGTGTGATTGGCATCCTGCTTATCGTCGGAAAAGAATTGCAAACTAAATCTCATCGATGGTATGATGGTTAGTACTGCACATTATTTTACTTCATAAAGTCCTAGCTATATATAACGGCAGCAACACAACCACCCACCAGACCATAGTACAGCTGACTTAGTGATGATGACATGATTGATATTGACAGTTTTCAGTTTTTTTCAGCTGAGACAGTTAAAACTGACAGCTTTCATTTTTTTCAGCTGATATATTTAAAACTGACGATTGTTTTGTATGAACTAAGTAGTTTTCTTCCCTTACCGAATCCACAGCCACAAGCAAACTCGTTACTTTTTTGTATATTAATCTGCTTCTAATTTAATGAAATAAAAGAAAAACACTTAGCCATCCTACCGATATAATGAGTTATGAAAATTTGACTAATATTTTTTATTTTATTTTATTTATTTTATTAGCTGGTATTGTGTAATATGGTTCTTCTTAGATGTTAATTCTTCTATCAGTATAAGTCATATACTTGAGAATAATTTTACACTATATTAATACTTCTATATTATTACATCACCGCACACTTTAACGCTCTTGCTCCTGACGTGTGAATAAATAACTACCAACTTACCTAAATGTCTCTACCTATATATCTGATAATAGATAAGATTCCCTTGCTAACATCCGTCTCCCAGTGTCGTACCCCTCATCTCCTTCATCAGTCTCAGACCAGAACGGAGGTCCCAAGATTACTGCCACAGCGCTAGCCCCATCTTGTGGAGTCTGCGAGAACACATTGAATTTGTTTCTGCCCATATCAATTTCAGCACTCAGGACTTTTCACTCGAAGTGTGCCTTGACTCTTAATTTAATACCAGAAGCATATTTGTTAAGAGTTTCGTCCCGCGTCATGTAACCAAAGATAGTTGTCTACTGGTTCCCTGTCCGTATAGTCCCTTGTTTATTTTGCAAGTTTCTAGAGTAAAAAAAGATTATAATATAGTTAAATAGATTGAGATTCGAATCATTTATCTATAATATAGTGTCAGGATAGGATAGTTAGGTAATATATATATTATAGATATATATATATATACTAATATAATTATATATAATGGACCATTACATTTTGAAATCTAAGATCGGGATAATGGTATCATTGAATGATATATACCTGTCGATATCACATTATTATGATATTCTAAAGTGTTAGTATCTGCAGCTCTTTGAAAGTAGCATCGAGGAACTATCTTCTTCTCCTTCTGCTCTCTCTCCTACGATTCTGCAGACTTACTCTCTCGTCCTGACCATGCCTCTTGAGCTCCTCCTCTCGTCTGCCTCGCGTCGCTTCTCAATCGCTCTCTCTCTCTTCTCTGCGCTCGCGGATAATATTTCTATGAGACGCTGGAGATTACTATATAAGTGAATATAGGTCACCCCTTAAATATGATAAATGATAAATATATATTAATATCATATTGTGACTATTAATGATATAAGCATCGAGCTTATATTTATAGGAATATAGCACAGTATATAATGACATTCTTTGAGCTAATTGATCGTATGTGGAATATGTTGATTATTTATATGATGGTATATATGGTTATACTAATATACGGTGAGTGGGTATAAGTTCTGTATATAATGTAAAATAGTATGTGTATCTATTTATTAAATATAGATTTTCATTACGATTTCTTTTCTTCCACATATTTAGTACACTTCATCTCCATGTTGTCAGAATGGCCTTATTTCACGAGTTATAATCAACGGAAAATAATTTGGTAAATGATTTGGATATAAATATTAGTTCCTGAATGACTTGGTCAGCTGGTAAAAACCATAAACATTTACCATATTTTCTAGTATTGTCCTCTATTTCATTGATCTCATGATATTGTGGATTATTCTTAAATATGATAGTGGTGAGTTAAATATTTTATTTATATTTGTATAAATTTCAGTAATTATAAGTAGCTTTAAGCATGAGGTATATTTTGCCGCGCGACACGTCTCATTGGTATTATAATAAATTTTGTTATTAGCTTTCGTGTTATGCTCCTTTAAATCTAGTGGCTTTCAAGTTTTGGAGGTGACTATACTGTGACTGATTGAATATTTAGCTTAGTATTACTATATATAATACTATATATATTATAGTATATTTATATATATTATAATATATATGCCCAGGGCACGAGTGGATGTTTAGTTCAAGAGGAGGAGGTCTATATATATGATATATATATTATATATATATAGTGGATAATGCCACTGTTGGTATATTATATATATCTTACTTTACTCCATATATGAATTATAGTGATAGGTCAGATATATATTCTTTAGGTGTGATTTTGTGGTGCTCCAAATAATATATTAGTTTCCTTTTAAGTTAACCATTGTTTTTTTGTCATCCCAGTTTAACTTGGCGTGTATGACCAGACATACCTCCTCTTAGCATCTGAACGTCTGGATTAAGTTTCATGACTCAAGCGCTTGCCACTCGTATGTATATTATACTACACCACTAAATATCAGTCGATAGGTTAAAGTTCTCAGTTTTGTACAGATACCAATAAAATTGCCACATTTGCAAGCATCAGTGGACTTCAGGCCTCTAAACATCACTAAAAATGAACCAGTACATATTATTATGGCTGTGGGGGTTTTTAAATATAATTATGTGAATCAACTTCATAGAAATATGATATATAGTATATAAAGGGTGAACTCAACTCTTGGAATGGATGTTTGATTCTCTGGATTCATATAGACAAACAGCTGTATATCATGACTAGAATTTTGCACTGTAAAGAATAAGTGTGGTTATGAGAATAGCGAGCTTGCTAATATAATACACGCAGCAGAAAAAATAGTAGGGTCCTATGTTAAACGTCATGCCTTAAGCGCATAATATAAATCATTTTTATATTACGCCCTTTATTGTTTTTTTTCGATTGCAATCCTGTCTGCTTTATTCCCAGTAATAGAAATAATTTATGCAGCATCAGTAGTAAAATAAAATGTTCGAATTCTTATATGTCTCGTGATATTCCCATTTTGATGCATTAAGCTTATAGATTTTTAATAATCGTAGAAAGCAGTGTGTTTTTGCGGTGATAAAGTCAATTGAATATCATACAGTTTGGATTGAATTGCGGCCATGGATGTGAAGAGTCAATTATCATACAAATACGAAAGCATGCTAACGCGGAAAAGTTCATTTCTGCTCTTAATAAGCGATTGTTTCTAAGAAAAGTTATTTAATCTTTTTGAAATAAGGAAAACAAGCTCCTCTGCCTTTGCGACGTTGTCAGCCGCCGAATGGTTATTAAACTTTAGAGTTTCACACTCTTCATACTAAAAGTGGCCTCCAAATTGGATCCTGTAATGATTATGCGAATCAAGCTGAATTTATAGTGACTTATAGTATGAAGCCCTAGGGACCTCCATTGTAATATAAATTTTGTGCGCGATGGAATGGCTCCAGACATAGAACAAAATTCTTCTAGGCTAAGATTATAGATAGGTCTGTTTTAAGTTTCTTTATGTCAAGAAAGTGTACACTTTTCACAGTTCAATTAATTTTCTCAGGAAAAGATGAATCATATGAGGAAATATAGGTCCGCGAAATAACGTGGCACAATTAAATGTCCTGAGAATTAAAATCTATCTTTATCTGACAATAATTGAAGAGAGGATTATAAAGGATGTTGCAGGGAGTAGGTATAAAAGGAGGGTTTAAAGGTAAACGTCAAGATAAGACCAATTTATGTTATTATCTTGCAGAGAAGTGGGCTAGTGAGCAACTGGAACAAGGGCTGAGTTTAAATCCATTAACGATATATGCTAGGATGAAAGGGAACGAGTATGATGACGAGTCGTTGTTTTAGAAGTATGTGAATAGTCGTGAAGGTCATGTGCTTGTTATTAAATGCCGTTGAATGATGACTGTAAAAGGAACTAGATAGATCGTTGAGTCGATCCTGAGATAGAGATGCATCATTGGGGATGTTGTTACCCGTGTAAGGCCTACGTAGTAATATGGTCTGGCTAGAAGAGTTATAGATCAACAGTACTCATTATAGTTGTCGGCTATGACTAATCTACATTTGGGAGTCGTGTTAGTGTGGACGTAATTGTTACATTTGGGAATGATAATGTTTTAGGTTAATGATTGTTTGGTGCTATTATAAGGTGGCCGAGTGAGAAGTGGTGTAAATGACGAGAATAAACGAGAGTAATGGAGATGGTTGTCACTGTGAAAGGAATGGATGATAGTCGCGTGGTTAAACGGGTGTTTGATAGTGGTGGGGTTTAGGAATCGAGGCCGATACCGTGTAGAAAGATCCCTGTAAGTAAAAAGTTGGATTGAGCCCTTAGTTGCAAAGGATATACACTGAGGAGATATGTAGAGTTTTAGCAGAGGCGAGGAGTAGCGGTGCGCCTAATAGAGGTAATGGCGGGTTTTTGTAGGAGTAGCTTATGTGTTGCTTGTATATTTTACCAATGAAGATATAAAACCCTACATTGCGAGGGCCACATGAGGGTCCGTCGCCAGGCCCTTGAGCCCCTAGGGTGAGATTTTTTCTGACTTTGCGACCCGCTTTCTCACCTTTAAAGGAATATAAAGAGGCCGGGTACAGGCTTTGCATTTCTTGTCGACTTACGTGTACCATATTCTATCCCCTACTTACCTTTTCTTGGTTCGGGTGTGGTGGCCTACACACTTATTATATTTATTTATAATCTTTAATAATTATTTTATTTTTATATAAATATAGTATTATAATTTTTAACAAAAACTGTGTTAGAGGATGTTGAATGTTAAAATTGGTTCAGTAAAAGAAAAGTTATTTTGTTTTTCCTTAATCCATGTTTTAAAAAAATTAAAGGAAGAATTTAGGATTATACTAACTCTTTCAAGAAATTCAAGTTCTTTGAATATTATGGGGACCGAGAGCATGATTTAGGTTTACTATAAGACAGCATAGGTCTTTGTGTGTTTTTTATATTGGGATATATGTGTGCACTATTATCTCAGAATTCAAGGGCTTGTGGTTGCGTTTTTTTGCCATCGTACATCGAACATCTGGGTTAGGGCCTTCTGATAGGCATTTGGGTTCCCACGGATGTTGGAGAATATTTTGCATATTTTGTTCTAGTCCATGCTGGTAACTCCCTAATCATCCATTCATGTCCTTCATTTTTTATCAATTCTTCTCCACACCTAGACATGCCCCTAAATTTCCAAAGTCTGAAAACACATTGTATGTACCAAAAACATTACCCCATTATGCAAACCCTAGCTCAATTAAGACGCATGTTCCCTTTAACATTCCAACCAAGTAGTCTTCAATTATTGCACCAGCCCACCCTTTTTTAACCTATCCCATTCACAACTTTCCTATGCTACATGAAGCTATTACGTTCTACTTTTCCTTTAATCTTTTAATAAAATAATAAATAAGCATTAAAGTAATTTAAAATATTTTACGTCTTTTAATGAAATTTTAAATAATTAGCTATAGAAATTATCTATGATACTTTACATCGTAGGATATCCTTGCGTTCCGCCCTTGGACTTCATCTCTCACTCACATATTAATCACATAACAGTACTTACAATAACTAGCATTTTTTATACTTTCAAACCACTCCTTTTACACCATCTATCTCTACGCCTAAAAACCCTCTCATCAATCAGCGATCTACAAACCTCCTTATCAGACTCTCGCCACACAATATACCTATTTTCATTCGCTATTATTAACAGCATTGGTACCATCTCACTCCTCTTTCACATTCCCCATCAATTTCTAAACTTATACACCGTATAGCCGTCACACCCACAATCAAAATTCTTTGCTCTAACACATCCATATAACAATTCTTAATAATATCACAGTGAGAAAATATATAACTCCCTGTGCCTCACTCGCTATTAATCTAATGTTTAACCCAATATTCACTAGTTCGAACTTTCTTATATTATTCCTTAACAACATGCTTCACTATCGTCATACATACTTATGATTCCATATCATCAGATTAGAGTCTATAACACCCTTATTTTTTAAGCCACTCACACTCTCAATATACGATCAACTATCACCTTTGACTCAGTCAGAATAGTCCTTCCCCTATTGATACTGCATTTTTCTTACGCACTGTATTGCAAGTCTTATAAAATTATTAAACTACTTCCACTAGCTTCCAACTCATCTCTCTCTTCACATCCTAATAAACGTTGTCATTTTCCACGATATGTAATTAAAATTATTAAATCGTACACATCATCCTATATTAACTACTCTCTATATGACTAGCTCTGTGTTCTTGTCTCAATCGTCCTCTTAGTCCAGTTTTAATCACTACAACACCACTTCTCTCATCTTTAACCAAAATTAAATTCTAACCGCCATGGCGTCCTAATAACCTTAGACACATTAATCTGCAATTTAACTCATAAATTTGCCTTCACATAGCTCCTGACTTTTAAGTTGCCTCCCTTTTTCTCCCTTAATATCCTCCTTACCATTATATTTATACCCCTATTATAAGGCATAATACTATAGTACTATATGACTAATTCTCCAATCGAAACTATAACCCTCCATTTAACTAGAGCTGTTTGTTCACTCACAACTTATCCAAACGTCCATTCCCAAGATCATAACATCTTACCTCTGTCATCTCAAATCTTGATTCATTATTCATCCAGTATTCCGTATCAGTCATACCCTTGCTTGTCTATTATTATTACCATTTCTTTATACTCTTATTTCTCCACTTCTACCCGGAGCTACTTCCTACTACTTTAAATTTACCTTCATCCCCAAAAATATCCTTATTTCTTCTATCACCATCCGAAACCCACAAACATTATCAACTATCATGACATCTTCTCAATTACTCTCCAATGTGTACACTCAGTTATTTGTGTTACAATAAGTGTGTCTATTCCACACACTCTCCTCCCTTCATCTTTTCATTCAGTTAACGAATAGCAACCTCTTATCGCCTATGATTTCATTTATTCTAATTAAGGAGATGCCCTACTTATTTCTATTCTCTTTATCTAACCTTTTTTTTATCGCCTATACCTTTCATCCAGATGTTCTTATCAATCATTACCCTTCTCATCGGTTTTCTAATTTCCACTTATCACTATTGTCCTTACTTTCTCCTACGAGTATACAACAATTTTAATACTTATCCTTTTTTTTCCTCCTTTTGTACATCTCGAAACGTCTTCACTAATTAGGAGATCTTCTCTACATCCCCCCATTAACATGTTACTGCTTATTAGCACTTGAGTGAATATATACAGCCATGCTTTTATTTTTTTTTTTTATTTTTTATTTTTATTTTATTTTTTTTTTTATTTTTATTAAACACGCTGTGCCATCTAAAACCTTTTATATCAATTCCGCCACTCAAAATTATTTAACATTTAGCCTACTTTCTCTATATTTATGAGATTACCTAAAGCCACCAATACTTTTCTTTTATGCACTAACTAACAAGATTACTTGTTTGTCCGGTCATTTTTAGCATCCTAATAATATTTTGTTTCAGATTATTCACTGCTTTTTATTCACATTCAACATGATTTTTTGCATAGCGACTAGTTTACTGTATAAATAATTTCTTATTGAGTACAGATGACTTGTTACACTTAACCTTTTTCATATTCCTTATTTCTTCTATTTATCCTCCATCCAATCCCAAGCTTTTTACACTTATACTTAATATCATATATAACATTCTGTAACATAGAAACAAGCATAATTGATCCGATAATCCATCAACCAACACCACTCTGTCTCTCGACTGATATATGTTTAGCTTTCACACACTTCAACTATATACTCACAGAAAACAATAAAATCAATCACTACTGTTTATTTTCACTTTGATTTCCCATCATTGCCTTTACACCAAGATCCTTCATATCTTATATTATGGAACTATTCTTGTGTTTTTTTGTAATAAGTATAAGTGATTTATATACTAGCACATCAACGCCTACTCTCCTCGCCCAGAATTTATCCATCAAAATCACATATTAAGTGATATACCATTATCTCATATCTAGGCTATTCTCTCATTACCCCATCCCACCTCCAATAGTCACCTGTCTTATATATATCGTGTGTTTCGTTTTATTAGCTCTCTACATATTATACTAAATCCAGAATGCAGTTCGTCAGAGTACTTTACGACCGTTACAAGCTCAATCTGAAAGCTTCGTAATCACCCATCAAACAGACTATTCATTCAGTTTATTCCCAGAAAAAATCGCGCACACTCATTACTCACATAGCCTTTACATCCGTCAGATATGGACAATATCGTTCATAAACCAACACCATACCAACTCCCGTCTTACACTTCTTAGCACCATGCTAGAATCTCTATGTACTAGTAATCGCACACACAAATATAATTCCTAACCATTTATTAATTTTCATTACGCTACCATGCCTACATGAAGTCGCACTCGATATACAGCAAATACGCAACACTCCCCGATTCATCCTTTACTCTCAACATTTCGCTACTATCTGTAATGTAACACTCCATCATGCATCATTTCACTACCACTCATTTCACCGCTTCCTTTCATCATTGTTTCAGTTATTCATAGACGTATTAAGCAAAATAACAAATTTTAACCCCCTTTCCCCCTCACCACCCCCCCTTTACTCTCTCTCTCCTCCTCTCTCTCTCTCCTCCTCTCTCTCTAATCTTCTCTCTCTCTCTCCATTATTATCTCATCACTCTCTCATCTCTCTCTCTCTTCTCTTCTCTCTCTCTCTACTCTTCTCTCTCTCTCTTTACTCTCTCTCTATCTACTCTCTCTCTTTCTTCGTCTCTCTCTTCTCTCATTTTCTCTCTCTTACTCCGTTTCTCTCTTCTCATCTCTCTCTCGCTTCTCTCTCTTCTCTCTCTCTCTCTCTCTCTCCTCTTCCTCCGCTCTTCTCTCTCTCTCTTCTCTCTCTCTCTCCTTCTCTCTCTCTACTCTCTCGTCTCTCTCATCTTCTCGTCCCGTCTCTCTCTCTCTTCTTCTCTTCTCTTCTCATCTCTCTCTCTCTTCTATATCATCTCTCTCTCTCCTCTCTCTCTTCATCTCTCTCTCGCTCTCTCATCTCTCTGCTCTCTTCTCTCTCTGCTCTCTCTCTCTCTTCTCTCATCTCTCTCACTCTCTCTCTCTCTTCTCTCTCTCTCTCTCTCTCTCATCTCTTCTCTCTCTCTCTTTACTCCTCTCTATCTCTCTCTCCTCTCTCTCTCTCTCTCTCTCTCTCTCCTCATCTTCTTCTTCCTCTCTCTCTCTCCTCTCTATTACTCATTCTCTCTCTCTCTCTCTCTCTCTCTCTCTCTCTCTTCCCGTCTCTCTCTAATTGCTAAGGGGTCTCGTCTCTCTCTGCCTCTCTATTCTATCTCCTCTTCTTCTCCTCTCTCGTCGAGCTCTGCGTGGTATCCTAATTTTCAATACAAGGTATGTCAGCCAACTTACCCAAACTATATTTCATACTTTTGTCGCCTTCTACTACCTCCGTAGAACATAACAGTGGGTAATTACTTCTACACACAATCACATTCACTAAATATATTGGAAAGGTGTTTGTTGTGTGATAGGTTATTATGTTTGGTTTTTTATGTCTTCTTTGTCGGATAAACTCGACCGAGTCTACTCACGATAAAGAGTTTTAATATATATATAATATATTTTCTTTATAATATATATAATATAAATTATATATATTATATATTATATTATATATATATTATTATTATATATATTATATAATATTGTATATTATTTATAAATAGTAGTATTATAATATTATAATTATATATATATATATATTAATATATATATATATAATACTTATATATATTATATAGTGATGGGTAAATGCCCGCGACACTTAGACATTGGGGCAAATTATTAGCCCATGTGCATTCTATTGGGCAATTTGTCCAATTTGGGGCATTTATTTGAGGGCATTTTATTCACTTTCAATATATATATATATAATATATATATTATTTAATATATATATATATTTATAATAAATAATATATTATTATATATTAATTTTAATATTTATATATATATCTATATATATAAACTATATATATATAGTATATAATTATATATTTATACTATATAATAATTATTAATATAATAGAGTTTCCCGTATGATACGCTGGTGGTTAGAGTAGTGCCCCCCTCTCAGTTATAGGCTGACGAATTCATATATACTATTAACTCCCTTGAAAATCATAAATATTTTAATTTTTTACTTATGTATATAGGTGAATAAAATACAGCTCTAAGTGATAGTTTATTTATCCCTTAATATTTGATATAATAATATTCTGTAAATATATATAAATTTTATTTACTAATATAAAGATATATAAATACAGAGGTATTGTTACGAGAATAATTACCAGTACTGAACCTTTACAGTATTTAACAGTACTGCACACATCTTAAAATTGGACAAAATAAAGTTTTTTATAATGAAATAATTAACAATTGTATAAACCCTTTATAAATTTGGAGATAATATTTTTTAATATTTAATGATTATGTCTGAAGTATTGTATATAAAAATTTATTGTATATATATAATTGCGCAAAACAATATTTTCTTTCAAAAAAGTGTAAATGGAGTTGAAGGTGTATGAATTAATATTAATAGTGGTTTTTTTTGAGATACATACATCGTTTCCGGCAATTGACGCTTTTGCCTATTTAGCTCACCAAATATTTCTTAATTTAATGTTAATTAAATTTATTTTTAAGTATTCTACTTAATTGAGAAGCGCATTTCATTGAAGTGATTCTTGACCGATAATGAATTTTAACTGTTTGTTCTAATATCAGAAAACAGTGTTTCACCTAATTGAACTTTATTAATCCTTAAATCATTTTGATACTACATGCTATTTTTTCATGTCATCTTCCTTTTCTTAGTATCAGAAATCATGAAATTATCAAACGTTCAGCAATAACACATCATTCGTTAATGCTCTCCTTGACTTCCCTTCAATATTCTTTTAAATTTACTATGATTTGGTGGAGGCCGCAAAATCCATCCTAATACCACCCCAACATAGATTAGCAATTTTTATGCTAACAATGCTTTGCACACTTTCTTCTCATAGCAGTTGAAATATCCTTGACATCAATCTAGTAAACGCAATTTCAAATCAAAATTTTGCCACAAGAGTTTATACGAGTGTGGGATTTAATTTGATCATTGCCTCCTTATATATAAATATTTATCAACAGTCTGCAAATATTTATAAAGATTTCCTACCAGATTCAGTTCATGACGTTTGCAGTCAAATGGACTTCAAGAAATCACATATCCGTGTTGATGTTATCTTTTATTATATTAGCTTTAGAAACTCGATCACTCTTGATATAAAGCTGAGAATTTGAGAGATATATTGGCTGGGAACAATAATGACAACTTCCGGTCAGTCTCATGGCAGTTTTCAAAGCCTTCTGGAATGCCCGCCATCATTCGTCAAGTTAAGATTAAACAACCTATTTCTATCTGACATTCTTTTATTTTCAAAGTAACTCTTGATCTTCTGAAACAAACACTTAGAAACCGTCTATTAATAAACAAAGCTGTGGACCCAATAGCCTTATTTATTGTCGACTGCCTGATATCACCTGGCAATAGATTTTTGTTTTTCTTTTACCCTTATCATATTAAAGTAGGTTTGCTGACCTTATGAAAAGGAAGCCAGGACTTTATTGTAGGGCCAGCTGATCATTGTCATAAAATAAATATTGTCACGCCTATAGAACTTGCCATGAAGAGTGTTGTGTTGTATTTTGTGGTGTTTGTTTCGTGCATATTGCGTTGTGTGAAGAGTTTTATATTTCTAAACCCACAGTGCTTTAGTTATGGTTTGTCCTATAAAACAACTAATCCTCTATTGCAACTAATGGGACAAGAGAGTTTTCTTTCTTTTTTTTTTTTGCTTGATACAATTGATTTTGAGTTGTCATGAGTTAGTATACTGTATATTATATTATATATATATATAATTATATATAATATAATATATATATAATTATATTAACTATATAATATATATATTAATAGATATAATATAATATATATATATATATAAATATATATTAACATATATTATATTATATACCTATATTATATATATATATATATAAATATATATATAATATCGAAAATGCTTTAATTTTACTATTAACTGTCTTATTGTATAATGAATATTAAGTAAAAATCCTTGCATCAGGTTGTTCCCCTCTCTCTCATTTCACTAATATTCTTTCTGTCCGAAGTTTTTTTTTTTCATCTTCCCTAATCATTTTGCCTTTCTATGTCAATAGTAGAAGTTGCATTTATATTTCCACTTCTGAAGTCCCTTTCTACTTTTTTCTTTATAAACTAACAGTCTGCCTGAGGCTTGTCCCACTATAAATGTAGGTATATTACATTTTAAACGCTTATTTGAAAATATATTAATTATACCTATTATATATATATATTATATATACTATATATATACTATATATATATAATATATATATAATAATACATTAATCACCTAATATAATATATATATAAATATATAATATATATATATATATATCTATAATAGATATATAAATAATATATTATTACTATATTAATTATCATAATTAGTACGTCGTCGAAGCACTGTCCATTGTTCTTATTTCATGTTTGCTTTGACCCCCGTACACTGTAAATTATTTTATGTAATCTATCAATGTGTCTCGTGTAATATAATAAACTCCTTCCTTTATAAGTCAGGTCTAAAACTTGAGTTCTTATATGGATTTTATATCATCCCTTTAAAATCTTTTTAGTATCGTATTATAATTTTGATTACTTGATATGTAATGTAATAAAATTTAAGAGTTTTGTTCGGACTGTGTTGGAACGATTTATCTGAAATTTAGCTTCATTAAGTAGTTTAATATGATTAAATTTTTGTTTCTACTACAGCCTCTAGAGAGCTCTTCAAAACGGGACATGTTATCTACTTCCTTACCTGTCCTTTAAAACGGGATATCATATCTACTTCCCGACCTTCCTATCATCATAATTTGACTTGTAGCATGGAACCCAAAAGTTATATAATCTAATTCCCACCTAATACGTAACGAGGGCGAGGTTGTTTGGGATTAAGTAAGAATTAAGGGACTTTACAGGTACTTGAACTGTCCCATTGTTATGAAATCATTCCTTTGGGTTTAATTACAAACAATTTTTTGTTAAAAATTTATTTTTCTTTTATTTACTATAATTATTTAACAATTTATTAAGTGTCTTGCGATAAATGGTCAAATGACGTCAATGAAATAGTATATAAACCAATAAACAATAATGGAAATCGATATATATATATATATATATATATATATATATATATAATATATATATATATATATATAAATATATATTATATATATTATATTATAAGATATATATATATATATATAATATATAATATATATATATATATATCATATTGGTAGAATACTGCACACTGGAAGTTACATTGTAATAAGATCTCTCGTCTCTTGCATGACATTTCTTTTGATATAATTAGACACCCCAAGGTATACTCCTCTCTTATTCATCGTGTGCCAACATAGTGTGTCTAGAGAGTATTAGAGAGGATCGGGGGAGATGGAAAGCGAATAAGTATAGAGAAAGAGACAGACGTTGTTGCTACCTGTCCATTTTCCCAAGTCTTCAGAATTATAAGCGATAGAGAGGATCGGGAGTGTGGTTGGTGTATGTGGGTCGTAGGGATGTGCGAGCGGGTATAGGCAGGTGAATAGAGTAGTATTCAAACTGCTCAGATCACGTTGCATCCGTGTTATTCGAAAAAAGGAGGAGCTAAGACGCGAATGGGACGCCGAGAGAGTGAGGTACAGGATGTAAAATAGATTGAACTAGATGATGAGAGGGAAGAGGTAGAAAGACAGATGTGACTCTTCCAAGTCAAATATTTAGAAGAAATTTAATTTTTCCCGAAGGGGACAAAACTAAATTTTATTTTAAATTTTTCAAATGAACAGGTATTAAAATAAAACATGGAAAAAAAAAAACACAAACCTGTAAAAAAATTAAAGCACGAATAGTTTATTTAACCTCTTTACAAATTGCCATCTCTGCATTTTTAGATTAATGCCATACAATATAATATTAAAAATAGCTATCAATTCGAATATCTTACACTTTTTAAATTACATAATCTTCATGACAATAATTATTCTCAAGATGATAATTATTAAAAAATGAGAATTTATCATAACCCTGTCAAAAATTTGAAAAATCTTATTAATGATTCAGCAGAAAAATAAATCTCGTCTCTTGCCTTCTAAAAACTTTTTAAGATTTCGTAGCTTATATAGTTCATATATATATATATATATATAATAATAATAATATAGTATATATAAAATTTATATATATAATATAATATAAGTCCTATTTACTGGTTCACGAGCCCCACTGATATATATAGATATAGATATATACTATAGATATATATATAGTAATAATTAGTATAATATATAAGAGATATATATATATATATATAATAATATAATATATATATATATATATATTTTATTTAGCTATAATGTTCAATATTTTATTGTTAAAATAAATTAATTCACTATAATAATATATATAATATTATATATCATAATTAAATATTAATATAGATATGTATAAATATATATATATAATATAACTATATATATATATATATATGAATATAATATATAGAGAGAGACTAAATATAATATTAATATATAGACTATATATATATAATAATATAATATATAGTATATAAAAGTATATAGTATACCATTTATATAAAAAAAGAATATGTACGTAAGCTTTATAATATCTATAGATTAAAGTATTACTTATATTAAAATCATAGTATATATATAATATATAATATATATAGAATAATAATAATGTATATATAATAATATATATATAATATAATATAAATAAATAGAGATAATAAATAATATATATATATATATATATAAATATATAATATATATAGAAATAAAATATATATAATATATATAATATATATTATGATAATATATATAGTATAAATATATAGTATATATAATATATATAGATAAATATATATACTATATATATATAATAGTATATAATACCATAGAAGGACGCAGACTAAATAGATATATATATATATAAATATATATATAATATATATCATAATTATAATAGAAACTAATATATACGTAATATAATAGAATTAGATATATATTATAATATATAGTATTTATATATATATATAAATATATATAGTATAAGTAATAATTTATTTTACAGTTTTTTAATTATTTAGAGCCAATTTCTTACTAAAAAGCCATTGATATAGATTTCTTTCATAATTACTGTTTAAATGATAGGATTCTCACCATATGATAGTAGATTGGATATAAAGCCAGAAATCAAAAAAGAAATTAAGAACAAAAATCTAAAATTAGCATTTAATTACGAATAAAGTTTAATAGCAAACATATTTTGACTTTGACTCAAATTTAAGAAATTAAATAGAATTCTCTAAAATTATTCACATTAAGAGATCCTGTATTACTATATATATAAAGGGAAAATATCTTAAGACTATTAGAAATGAAATTAATCGGATAGAGTAGTAAAATAAAAAAACAACTTAGTAATTTTGTAATCATTTTATATTTTTTATCCTTTTTTAATAATAAAAAAATTAGATAGCTTTAATCACTTACAACCCATATTGTAGTTAATTATATATAATATATATATATATAGTAATATATAATATAGTATATATAAATATTATATATAATATATATATATATATAATAGTATAATATAGATATGATGATGATATATATATATTATTATATATATATTCATATTTATAGATAGATTTATAAGTAGCTATAATAATATAATATATATATATATATACTACTAGTATAATATATATATATATATATATATATATATATATAATAATATATAAAAATTATATATCAATATAAATATATATTATATATGCAGGAAGTAGATATATAAAAAAAATATAAAAAGTGTTTGACCAGCTTGAATAAAAAACTGGCGTGAGAATCTTTTTTTTTTTTTAGAATACAAGATCAAAAAAATAATTTTACGATGTGATCAGGCCTCAACTCATTCATCTCCACCCAAAATCACAAAAGGAGCTCTCTTTCAATTAATATTATATACGTATATATAATAAATATAATATAATATATAAAATATATAATATATATATAACTGAATATATAATAGAGATATATTATAGAGAGAAGCTATATATAATATATAATAAATATAATTGATGTAAATAATTATATAAATCACCAACTCCATACATCAAAACCAATCGTTTTGCATAATATAAATATATATATATAATATATATATATATAATATATATATTAGAATATAGATAATATATATATATATATATTATATATAATAAGATATAAATATAATATACTATATATATAATAGATAAATATATAATAGTATACTATATATATAATATATAGTAGAATAATATATATAAATATATAAAATACCGCTAAATAATAGAGATACCTAAAATAAATAATTATATATTTATAGTTAAATAAATATTATATCAATGATTTTTTTTATCATAATAATAATATTACTAATAGTAATAAATATATATAATATATATATATATTAATATATAAATATAATATATATATATAGTATATATAATATATATATATATATATATATATATATACATATATATATATTATATATTAGATATTATATTAAATATATACTATATTTATTTTAACTTTGTAGGAGACTGCTATATAGTATATAATATTAATTATAAATTACGGCTATAAGATATAATAAGGCCTAAAAAAGTTTAGCGAAGAACAAGAAACATCAACAATGCCTGATAGCCAAAAAAAAAAAAATACAAAAGAAATAAAACTACAAATAAAAAATAAAAAGAAGAAACACACAGTTTGTTTATCTCAGGCTTATACATTCAAAAAGTTTCAAATTATTCAAGTAATTTGAAATTAAAATAAACCAAAAATATTTTCCACCAAACTTTTTGTAACGGATAGATTCTATTATTCATTTTAACAAATGATAACACCGCGAAAATTATTGGCGATTAAAGGAGGGAAAATAACGACATTAAACTTGTATATCAAAATTTAAAAAAGGAGAGAAATTAGAGAGTTATATATATAACTATATAATATAAATATATATATATATATAGATATATATATAATATATATATATATATACATAAAATAATAATAATATATATAGAGTAATATAATAGAATATAATAGATATAGAAACGATAATAAATATATATATAACATATTGTTTTTTAACTATTGCATAAACGCAAAAGTCTTTATTTTTTTTTGGGGGTTAAATAATAGATCGAAAAGGCTTAAAAAAATAGTTTATGGCATATACATTACGCATTTGATCAATAATGAGATGCGAAAATCCCAATATTTAAATTAAAAGATCAATTAAAATTAAAACAGTAATACAAACTAATGGAGATACCTGATCAAAAAACAAGCATGGAAGAAAAATTATATAAATATAAATAAATATAACCACTTTTCTTAAGGTAGGTTCAAATAATATTGAAGGGAAATTTTCAAGACAGTTAATCTTCCCAAACTTTAATAATTACAAATTAACACACACATCTATCATTTATACTTTTTTAATGTTTGTCAAATTATTATTTAAAAAAATTAGTTTTTAATTTAGAAGAATATATTATATATATAATATATATATTTATTATGTCTACGTAATATGCTTAGATCTGATATAGATATTATACATTTAAAAGAGTATATAATATATATTTTTTAGAGTAATAAAGAAGTATATATATATATATTAGTATATAGTACTTAGTTTTCCTTGCAGGCACTTTCAACAGACTACCTTCAATTTCCATCGGTTTTTAAAAATTGGAAAACCTCAATCTCCCATAATTAATCGTTTAAGCCGTGTAACCTGCTCCGACATGCAAATAGGCTTCAATTCCAAATCAAAGGCTATTAGGAAAAATAGTATGAAAATGGAGTTGGCTGCAATTTTAATTGAGCATAGCAGTTAAATCTGGTTCAAAGAGTTGAATTGAAAATGGATGAGACTATTTGAAATTCGTGCCACAGGAACTCTCCTCAAAGAACCGAAGATTGCCATGACTGAAATTCAAGACACATTAAATCAACTGAGAATTGTATTAAAATAACAACAAAGAGAGTGTTACTACAGTTCGATGGCTAAGTAGATTGGAGAGAGTTAGTGAAAGTTATAGAGTTTAAGAGGCGGCATGTCCTAGATAACACTTTATCAAGGAGAACAATATGTGATTCATATACTCTATACATGGGCGAGAAACGCCCTAATGCAGAGCTAGCAATTGAGGTGGTGAGAAGAAGCTCAGAAGGAGCCTTGAAACACCCAATTTCATAGAAACTTGTAAGGAAGAACATAATATAAAGAGAAAAGAAAATATCAAAAATATAAAGAAAGGCAGAAGGTTAGAGTTGTGTTTTCAAAGAAGATATTATAATTGTTGGAAGATTATGTCAAATAGATTGATAAAGAACCTGAGTTATTGAGGCATTGAAATCAACCACGTTTACTTTAACACAATTATAAGTAAGAAAAAGATCAGTGGTCTGTTGCTTCAGGGCTACCCTCCTAGCACCATTTATTTGCTGATGAATTAGTGGTCTTTCAAATGAGCCTAAGACTGCAGAGGAGACAGAATAACAGATTGATCATTGATGCAAAATATAAAAAAGAGTTGGGATGGAACAGAATTCTGGAGAACACTACTATGATAGTTAAAGAATATACGTGGCTTCTTACAATAGCATTCGTAGAACGACTGGAAGAGAATAAATTAAAGCTTTGTGCTCGTGTTTATCGAAATCCTTCGATATGTCTATCTTCAGAGGAAAGATTCACCCAAATGCAGAAGAGCAGAGGACCAAGAGTGGAAGAGAAAGGAAAGATCACCAGTCAGCGTCTTTACATAACCATATATGCAATCAGGAGATGCGGGATTAGAAGTTTAACTATTCTAAAATCTTTTTTCAAAGAATAGATTCAAAATATCAAGGTAAAACAGAGGTTATAAGGACAGAACGATTGATTGGTTGACTTCGGGTGGTCCCGTCTCACAAAATGATCCGTATGATTACTCTCCAGCAATGGAAAGGTTCGAATTTATGGCTAGTTATGCAGCCATTTGACCGCCTCCACTCTTTTCGATATGAAGGAATAGAGATATTGGCTTCAAACTTGGAATATAATCTATGTATGGTTTAAGCTCGAAACAGGTAAATTTCAAGTCTCGGATGTAATAAGGGTGGGTCCGCCCCCGAGGGTCACATCAATCATTTCGCTTACCCCTTTGGTGCGGTGCTGGTCCGAATGGTAATTAGCCTAAATCGAACACCTGAGGTCAACAGACCGAAGATCTGTCTGACCGACAAACCCCACAGACGAAGGTCAATTATATAGTTGCCGGTTCTGTTTATATTATTATCATATTATTTTAATATATATTATTATTATTAATATTATAATTATTATTATTATTATTATTATTATTATTATATTATTACGTCGAAGAAGTTATCCCGAAGGGATCACTTCTGAGTTGTGTTTTAAACCCTTCTGCGTTACTTCTGGCGCCCTCGCTTCAGCTGCCTCCTCGTTTCGCAAATCCAATTCGCGGTTCAGTCTCCTTCAAACTTCTGCAACGACTCCGCGGTTCTCTTTGGTTCCCTCGTATAGAGGCATGGTCTCTACAGGCAAGCAGCAGCTCGACTCCGACTCCCTAGTTGTTATATATATAATAATATAATATAATATATAGAATATATATAAATAATATATATATATATATATATAATATATATAATATATATATATATAAGATATAGAAAATATGTAAATATATATAAATAATATAATAATTATAGTGAAATGATTTCAGCCCCAGCTCCGGCTCAGCCTATGGTTCCGTTCCGATATATCTACAGTGGTTAGAGTAACGTATCGGCTCCCGTTAGAATTTGGAAGGGTGTAATGTACGTAACCTCATTTTGAACGAAGTGACAGAACCCTGCATTCCCCATGGGGGGAAATGCTGCCCCACCTTAAACAGCTAAATATGGACGTAGAAAGGCTAAAACCGTATACAATCTTCCATAAAGGACTCACCAAGCGATATAGCTAAATAGCCGTACACACCCCAAAGGTGGGAGGCCCCTAAACCTTAAATATTGACATAGAAAACAAAACTCGGTATACATCTTTCTTATATGCACCCTCGATACAGAAAAAAAATTAAAATTAAAAAAAAAAAAAAAAAATTTAAATTTTTTAAATTTTTTTTTCTTTTAAGTTATAAACTTAAAAAATTTACGTTTATACATACCCTAAATCAGCAGCCTCTGAGCCGTCGGAGCCTCTTGAACCTTTTGAGCCCTCTACCTCTACTCCTGTACCTCCGAGGCCTCCCCCCCGCGCTCCGCAGCCTCCTCATCTCACGGACCCTTCCCATCTATATCTATATCATGGTCATATTTTGATAGACAAACACTAAAAAAAACGATTCATTATTTTGTCTTTATATGCATTAAAAATGTTTTTACTAAAATTTTACGCGTTTCATATATATAACTTAAGAAATTTGTTTTTACATACCCTAAACTTGTAAATCAGTAAATCAAACCACCTTTCCCACCCCATCCATGATATATGCTAAAACGTCTAAACAAGTTTTCACATCAAAAAGCAAACACAAAGCATCACCTGAACTATGAATATAATGTACACTCACAAACCAATACCGTATCTTAACTTGAAACAAACATAACCATTACAAAAGTCCATACCTAAACAAACAGCTAAAGTTAAACTAAATTGACCGCGCAGAAACGTAACCTACTTACACTTTTTTACTAAAATATCACTGATATTTTTACATATCATGGCGTAAACATAACAAAAATTTATCACAATCTTGAGTGTTAATTATCAATACTGACAACGAATAACATACCTAAGCAAAGTTTTCACATCAATAAAGCAAAACATAGCATCAATTAAACTAAGAATATAATGTACAAATGACAAAACCTAACATACCTACCGCTCGAAAAAAACTGCTAACAATAACAAATTCCATATTAAACAACACTAAAGTACCTAGCATTGCATACAGAACGAACAGATACGAAGCTTATGTGGTTCCTGTTTCACTAGAAATCAGTAGTACCTGTGAATTCGGTTTATTCTATTATTATTTTCAAAGTTTTAATTTTCATTTCTTTAAAAAAATTCTTCTAAAAACTTTATTATTTTTATTTCATCTTTAAGAGCTTTTTATTTTTTATAAAACCCGTATTTAAAACCTTTGTTTTAAATAACTTTATTTATTTAAATTTTTTTCTTTAAAACTTATTTTTAAAAAAACTTTTCCTTGAAAACTTGTTATGTCAAATAAAATGTTTATAAACTTTGTACTATTTTTAAAATATGTTTGATATTATCTCCGTGATTTGATAAAAATGAAAAGTTTCGTTCATTCACAATTTTATACTTTTTTAGTTATAACGTTAAAAAGATCTCATTTTTCACTTACACTAAAACACGTTAATCAGTAAAATCATACGACCACACCATCACGCCCCCACCTCATCCCATTGATCCTATAGATCGTGAGAGAATAGGTATAGAAGTGATAAATAAAAATCAATGCATCAAACCCTTTTTATTATCTACCTAAGGCATAAAAAAAAATTACAACATTAATTTCACACACCAGACACCGAGCACGTACGACATAAATAATCCATAAATTAGCATCTTAAACAACTAAATTCACGTGTAGCGGAAGGAGCTAAAACAAGGTTTGATCAGTTTATAACATATGAATTTTCAGATGAAAGAGCAGTAAATAAATACGTAAAGCAGTACGGTATTTATCTATGATAAACATATTAATCTCATACTGAAAGTCCAAGGGGCACAGAGATCTGATAAAATGAGCAGTTCTAAGTATATTTCTCCAGAGATCAAACCCTTGTAAAGGATGAAAGTATAAAACTGCCTGCGGCCATTAACATCTGTGCAGGCCATACATCATTCAAACATGCTTCTCTCGTTCCAGAGAGATGTAAACGTGTCCTGGCTGATAGTTGTTAGCGCACTGCTGGTAGTATTGCATATTAGGAAACCACATGTTTCATTGTAAAATTTTGTAGATTTACTGAGCTATATGAATTAAGTCTTCGAGTATGTCGACATCTTTAAGATGATACGTAATTCGTTTTTCAGTTTTAAACAAAGCTGTAATATTTCAATGATGAACAGTAAGTAAAGATCGAACCAGAAGGGGACACTATCGAAGGTTTTCCAATAGTTGCGTACATCAATACTTTAACATTATACAGAGCGAGTGCGAAAACAAACCTACATATTCTAGTATAATAACCGCTCACATTTTGCACCTCTTTTAGATATTTCACCGGAATGCATCCATTCAAGATCCCATAATTTAGCCTTACCCAAAGCTTCTGAAAAGTATCGGATAAATCTGATGAAAACATAACAGAGCATGAAAAGGTCGAATTGCACCTCCGAATGGATGTAATAAACAATTGAAAAAAATAAAGACTCTTCTTTTGTTTTTTCCAAAATTCGTTTTACTAAAAAAATATAAAATACCACTATCATTGGATCACGAAGTCCTCGATAAAAGAATTCTCTAACCACTTAGGGAGCAGAATAAGCCATCATCAACACAACGAAAAATGTCTTACACGACGAAAATCGCAGTATATAAAACAGACTCAAAACGTAAACGATAGATTCCTCTTCGGACCAATAAGAAGAACTAAACAATATTAGAGAGACGGAACGAACAAGTTCCTGGTCAAATTAACACCATGTAGTGCACTTCTAACCAAATCGTTATTCATGAGTAATGGTGATTTTCATGTCAGAGACATCAGAATCATATATACTGGTTTGCTTATTTTCGAGAACCAAGTCTTACAATTAGTATCGGTTCACTTTGTATATATGTATCGGCTGTTTCACGTAGAATTAATTAGATACAATTCGGATTTTATACTAGTCTTTACGGACAAAGTCGTTTCATGATGTATTTGTATCATCCGTTCACTAACTTGAATCAAGACACAAGTTGGAGAAAATTGCTCAAGCAACCCTCCCACCTCTACCTAAACCATTAAAAGCGAGGCAGAGATACCTAGATGTCCTCAATAGCATCTAACTCAATAAAGGTTCGGCATGGATGGGGACAGTCGACGATAAAGAACAGAGTTTACTTATGAAGTTATACACATATAATTGTCAAGAGTGAAAAGAGGCAGTAATAAAATATATAAAAAACTAGCTAGCCGCACATTTCAATCTTGCGAATACATGAGAACTAGAATGACGATCGGATAGAAATTCGATATGAATAGTAGAACAGAGAATCTTATATGTAGTGAAGCAAATTCTATATTCATATCTATAGAATTCAACTCCACCCGAGAGCAAATTTTGGAACGTGCGGTAGCTGCCGTAAAGCTGGCTCGCAATCTGGTTCCCGCATGTTTAGTTTCACCACAGCACTCACTCTCTGGACACCGAATGAGAGAAGATAAAAACGTATCCTGACGTAGATATTAAGTTAGGAAAATGAAGTGCACGATAATAGATATAGCCATGATTATACTGGCAATGGGGCAGAACCATGGATTGTATTCAGAGTAAGAGAAAGTATCGAGTAGAAGATAGCACCATGCAGACTATATGATTAAGAGAGAGCCGTACGGAGAAGAGAGAATGATATAAGAGACCGAAACAAGATATGCTGAGTAAGATAAGAAGTACGTATAAATCTTGTTCATGTATACCAAAGCTGTTCATATTTTCAATGAGACTTGAACAGTAAGAACGCGAAACACAATTACGCCAGAATACACGTCATTAAGTTTCGCAATAGTCATGACATCTCCAATACTTTTTACGATATATCAGATCCAGTGGACAAGCAACAAGTAACGATATTCATTTAGCCCTCAAGATCTGAGAAGTCACCTCTATTCTTCATTAGTGAGCCCAGATGACACATACTCAGCCTTTACCGACAACGAATTACAGGACATCGATGAGTGACGAGAGAAATATTGAGAGAAAGTTCTTACAAACCGTACCGAATATATAGAAAGGATGCGTGAAATACTGAAATGCAGACACTACCCAATTGGGAAATCAGTAGAATCAAGATTGCGGATTCATTCTTTATACAAAGAAAAATAAAAGAAGGACACATCGATTGAGAGAGTAATTACAAGTCCTCGTAAAGAGAGAGATAGAACGAAAACAATACGATCGAAGAGCAGGACGAACAAATGAGAAACTACATCATGACCGCAAGCACAAGCCAAAGAAAAGTCTTACTGACGAGAAGATATCTGTATGCATTATAACAGATCTAAGAGACGAGTGAGAGAGTAATGATATCTATCCTTTCAGCCAAGAGAGAGAGAAACGAAGAGAAAGCAAGAAGAAAAACAAAGATATGACGAACGAACGAACCAGCAAAGTAATAAAAGAGAGGATTCAAAATCTAGAGACCAAGAAGAAGATTATCAGTAAAAACTTGTCTAAACATGAAAGCAAGCGACAGAGAATATTTTATTTTATATTCTAACTTAACGAGACAATTCGATTCGAAGAGATAAGATAGCAATTATAGGATAAGATGTTACCGAGGCGACAATAGAAGTTATGATCGAGAATACAAATTCGACAAAGTAGGAGAGATGATACAAACTCGATAGACGACGCACTATTAACGATATATGAAATCTATTATTCTGATATGATACTTCTGCAAACATTCTAATGAAATTCTCTTTAAGTTAAACTAATTCACCTTTTTCTCTCCCCACACCCTCCTCTCTCTTCTTCACTCCTTCTCGTATTTAATACACCATTAACCCTAGTAATGATATCGGAGAATAGATAGTTGAAAGATGATATACCGTCTATCTGATGACTTGTGATTACAAGTAACACTCCAGACTCACCAACATTGATATACAGCGATACACCACATATTATATATGCGCTATAATTAGTGATATATAAATGTTCATATTACCTTCTCAAAACTAATCTAATAACTCTAAAATAATAAACAATAATACATATATGTATAAATTTATATTTTATTACTAAAAAAAAAATATTTAAGACTAAATGTATCAATAAAAAAAGTCAGATATACCGAATTTATTAAAAATCCGACAAGAATTTGAAATTTATTTCCACCAGAGCACAGACTCATCTTTAAGTATTAATCAAAATAACCATTCTAATTCTAATCGAGATAATACACAATAGCCCCCAACCCCTAATAAATTTTTCACATCAGTAAAGCTACTATTATAACATAGCCATAAACCAACCTATCAACAGTACTATCAGTACTCCCCCAAATCACAACCGCATCCCAACCCCACAAAATTACATCAACCTCTCACTATTGCGATAAAAAGCTTGATATTATGCCTGTAACACACAACCTCTCATCTCAGCCTCCCCACCCTCACATACACCTATGAAAAACTAATCTCATATTATAGACATTCAAACGAGTTCATACACATCTTTATCTATTAATTCTACCGGAATATTACGAAGATACAACCTACTTCACACGCCATACCCACAAGCAACTGATAATCACTTCTATATCAAACCTATATCAGAGAAATATTAAATAATTTATAACTAAATAAATTAAATTATTTAGTAATTTAATTAATTTTATTAAATTAATACATATTATAAATAATATTTAATTAAAATCTATAAATATTATATTTAATTTAAGCTAACTACATATATTAACTAATATATTATCCATATATTACGATAGAATCAAAATATCGTCATTTAAACAGCACATCATATGCGCCTCTACATAGCAACCCTGCTCCCAAAAATTTGTAAAAACTAATGAATAAAATTCATCGTATAAAAATCACCCCCTATTATAATAGATGACACCCTCCCACATATAGAAGTATCTCGATACTAATCTACATGTATGTGATGATTGTATAAACTAGTGCGATATATGCTGTGAGAGTGTTGAGAGAGTTTGCGTAAGCATATTATCTACAGTGTATTATAAGGTGTCTTCCCTATCATTAGCCCGGCAAATTATAGATCGCCTAAACATTTCTCTACCCACCAGATACCCCACCCTGTAAACAACGGCAAAACCTACCTACACTTACGCAGTGGAATAAACTTGTAAGATCAACAAATTCCACACTTAGACACCAGTAAAGTGAATAACAGGGTACCGGTTATGAAAACAAATACAACGTTAACCTATTCATTTAACTATTCATTGCATATTATCTCCTAACCATTAAATTCAACGTAAATATTATTTACATTTAACACTATAAATTAAATATATACAAAAAATTTTAAACACATACCTTAAATACACATACATAATAAATCAATAAATCAACAAACAGTATAATTTAATAATATCAGCCCTATAATACTATAATCAAAGTTTTTTACATTATACATATAGAAATATTTAACAATAAATTAATTGATGATTGCTTGGCTTATTATAGCTATCATAAATCATTACCCTAACAATAATATAATTAATTGTCATAAAACATAAACAATAGAGTTCTTTTTTACCAATAAACATAATATATCAATATAAAAAAATAAACATAATATATAGTGATAGTATTATAATTCTTATAACTAATATATTAAAAAAAGTGAAGTGCTTTTCTTATGGTATTAAAGTTTATATATATAAATAAAACAACATTTCATGACGTCATCTTTAGTTTATGGTTATACTTAGCTAAGCGCGTAATCACACGACACACATTCACACACACACAGAACACAAACACCCACACGACACATTTTTTTTCTTAAATATTCATATAAAACTACACTCACATTACCCCTCACCACCCTCCTACTACCTCAATCACGTATATATACATATGGACCTTAGTATGATCAAAAGTAATCTATGATTTTCATATAGTATCACATATCGAGTATTCATTCGAATAATAACCTCATTAGTACAATACAAATAATAGTTCATTTCATATATATATATTTAATATATATATAGCTATAACAATTAAATATTACGCATACGTAACAATATGTTTCACATTTCAAATTATGAATGCATAGACCAAATACCCGACCTCTTATTACCAATACTTATTTAAATTTCTAGAATATAATGAAACAATGTACCAAAAACATATAATCTATCCATTAACAACACCGCAAACGAAGGTTAAGTATCAATTATCATAAGACAATTAATTCATATCAGATTCCATACTTAACAACTAAGTAAATTACCGTAGCATAGCATACAAAAACTAACCTATTCACACTTTTCATGCATATCTCTAACATAAGTGAGATTTACATATAGATAACATTGCTACTATCATCTGCTATTGAAATTTACTGGTCACATTTCGTAGTTAGCTATATTCTTTTTATATTTCCATAACATTCTAAGTTCACAATACATGTCATCAAACCCGCCGTCTTCGTTAGTAATAGTAGCGACCAACCTGTGATCCATCTGATATAATTATATAAGGGTTGCTAGACGAGATGTTCTCATTATTGAATATTATGTAAATTCTTGTTGGGGGTAGAATACAGGTATAGCCAGAATACGAGTAAGTGACCATCAACTATTGAGAATTTAGTATTGACAATGTCTACAACTCAGTAACAACCATTACTACAAACATCATACTTTACGTCAATTATAAACGTTATATAAACAATTATAACAATAATTATAATTGTACATTAAATTATACCATATAGCAAATACTAACCAAGTCATACAAAACGTAATACTCATCATACTTTTTATCACAATACAATATCTCGTAACATTATAAATTAAAGAGTAAATTTAACACTTTGAACATCAATAGTATTATAATATTTAAACTAAAAAACTTAACAAAATATGGATACTATTAGTACTAATATATATATAATATACGTTACAGTAATCCTAAATGATAATCTTAAAAAGCACTGAAGATTGCATTTTTATAAAATTATTTATACAAATCAACTCAGCTCAGACTATACACAAAAATTAAATTTTATCAACCAACCCTTTGAAACCCACAAAAGCAATTATATTCATGTAGTTATAAATAAATTGTCCGTAAACCGTTTTTTATCCTCTTTGTCTTATCAATATCTAAAAGGATGATCTGATGTAATAGAGACAAAATTAGTATATAGTACAACCGAGCCAATATCCTAATAGCCCTCACCATACCCCTCCTCCAATTACCATTTATTCTATTAATACTATAAGTATTAGATTCATGTACACATTTTCGTGAGTATCGATTTACAGATAAACATAACACAAAAAATAAATATCTTATTACTATCACTAACCAATTACTATATATAATTATATTACTGATATAAACCCTACACAAACGTTATGTACATAAAATAAAGCTAATCAATAAATAAGCCGTGAACTAAAGATATTATAAATAATACTAACACGATACCAAATACCAATACTCATACACCATAATTTACGAAATATATAAAATATAACTAACTAACTAATATATAACAATAAAACATATTGCGTCCTATACAGTCAGTAAAACCTAACACGTCTGTATATCAAAAACTTAACCTATTCACATACTTTACAAGCATATATCTCAAAAAATCATATATCATTGTTTAAATTTTACACTTTAACCACTACGTATATAATTAAACAAAAAGTTAGCTAATAACCATGATCAATCATCATAATATCTCACATACCAATAGTATATAGCAACCGTATAACCATAAAATTAATTTACAGAAACTTTTTGCCATTAAATACTTTTCGGTATCAATTAATTATTTGCAAATTAATTTTATCAATCGCCCAACAATTACTTGCAAACACTAATAACAAATTTTAATCAAACATAACATAAAAAAATAAACATAAAAATTTTATAGGACATATATTATCAAACATTAAAATAAATAATCCTATTTGAGATAAAATATCACGATTACATGAGCTAAATATATATGATTTTAATCCATGAAATTTTTAAATCGATATAAAAACCCAGTACTAAAATATCGGTTAAATTATCTAATGCCATCCAACATTCCTTGAAAAATCACCCTAATCCACTCCAACTCACCTATGAATTATATCAAAACTATTGACTCAATTCTTAAAGTTCAGAGTGTATCGTCATAGTTAGTATTAATTAAACTATAAACATAAAACTAACTTCTTTTATATATATTTTTTTTATTTTTTGTTTATATTACTATCCTATAAAATATATTAAGCTTTACGAGCTAAAACACAGTTTTAGCCATCCAATAAAGTCCTATAATACATATCGATAATACCTAACAAAAATAAAATATATAATTCACAAAATGCACTTAGACACTATAATACATTGCGTTAATATTATATATATATAAAGATGAAATAAATCGCGAAACATATAACTATACTTAGAAAAATTCTCCATAATACTAGCATAATAGGTAAATAATTATCAGCTAACATGTTTATACAATTATAATTCTAGAATATCTATCCCCTCCCCATACTGTTCCACAATGTTGACTCATCAAAATTATACCTATTGTCAATGATCTTTTCGAATAATAAAGTCTTATTAATTAATATCATTTTATAAATTCTTATAATAAAAGGATCATCTAAATAAACATAGATTCGCGAATATAATTAACAGAAATTATAAACTATACTTCTAATAAAGAGAGTAGTTCATACGAAGAATGTATCTTGTTGCAACCAAATATATAGCAAAATAATGCTTAGATTACCGCATATATATTGTATTTTAAGCATCATAACATCCTTGAGTTGAGAGTATATTTGAATCTCTGGATCAGAGATAATAGTATTAATTAATATAAACTATGCTCAAAATAATTTAACATAGAATGCCTACGTCTCTACTTAATATATAGTAAATAATCTAATAAATTATAGCTTAAAAATATAATTGCACACGCTAGGTGTTTATATAGTATTATATATATATATATATAATATATTATTAAATTGATTTTTATAAATAATGATATACATAAAATAAGAAATAAACTCTTTATACAAATATATATATAGACATCTGTTACCGCACCGTCCCACCATATACTATTAGTGATGCCATTAAGATATGGTTAAGATCTATTGTAGCGTGCTCAAAAAGAAAACAAATCAAAGCGAAGAGAGAGAGAACCTTAAACAATATCCGAGAAAAAAAAAGTTACGGGTACCAGTGTACAAGTCCTTTTGATACAATAGTCCAAACGTAAACCAATTTATCCTAGCTCTTGTACCATTTAGATTATACATACTAATTAAAATCAAGTGATGAAATCATGGCAATCCAGATTAATACAATATGTTATTAAAACAAGAAATACTCTTTAAGATATTTTAATTTCCGTTGAACATTTCGCCATTTATATGATACTAAAAGACCACTTTTATGCTGTACTTATAATAATGTCATACTAAACAGACCATAAACCATATATAAAAAGTGACACACATTGATTTAAACTTAAGTTATAAAATTACAAACGATATATAAGTTAAATGTTTCTAGATAATGTAATCCTTATTAATATATATTAATATATATATATATATATATAATATATCAGATAACAACTGAGGTGATATTATAAAATACTTAGTATACATAAACTGAATACAGTCAATTTAATATTAGTATATTATATATATCATTATATATATAAGCTATACTATATGTAACTATATCAAGGCGACTCACTTGCCTTATCACTAGTCTAACATATCGTTTTCCATCTCCTATACGATCTATAAGAGAAACGATATTTTTCAAATTTCACCAATTGATTTACCTATAATAACGTTTCTCTCTATATTTTTGTCGAAAGCTTCGAGATATGCAAAATAAATATCTACATGTAATCACATATTCTGATAAGATATCATTATAAAAGATATATAGGCAATATGAAACAAAATGCTCAAGAATAGCCCTATTAAATTAACCGCTTTTAAAACACTATTTAATACATATATAGCTATCTTTTTTCATATCCCCGGTTCCCCAAAGCAATTGTTGCGATAATCCCAGTATCTTTAATTTATAGTAGATATAAGATCGTATTTTCACATTCTGCTCCATACCCTCGTTAGAAATTCTTTACGAGGACCTCTAATACCCAATGACTTTATAATATATGTTAAAATACTTATACATGAATAATATAATTATATTATTTTCGTGTATAAATGGGCTACATATTATTATAAGAAACACAAAATAAAAATTAATATAAAATTTACTATAACATAACTTATTTCACATATACCGAGATAAGTGACAAGAAATAAGTAGACTTTATTCATCTCGGTGAATGACTCCATCAAAGCATCCATACCCAGAAGCATATGTATCAGAAAGAGTGCCTCTATAGATAGTTACCAGTCTAGAAGTTCAAAGCGAGCCTCGCGTCTAGTAAGAGAAGATATTATATTCTAGCAGATTTAACGGATATCATAATGAGCGAGATGAGCTATTTTAAATTTAAAATATATATAAGCTGTAGGGAGGATGATCCAGCGACGAGGTATAGTATTATAAAGGATCTGCATCCATATATTAAAATTTATAAAGTATATATGATGTACTCAACTATTGGAAACCCATCGAATCTATCACATTCGCCGTTACGTGAATAGTATCAACATTATTACAATATGCTATCTTGAATAATATAAATAATTTATACTAAGTATCATAGGTTTAAAATGAGAAAATATAAACGTAATTAAAAGTATTACATCTAATTAAGGATAATAGTTCGATACACCATAATAACTTACTGGAAAGAATATGAATCATATATTACTCTCTCAATACTATGAGTAATATTATAGTATCAATTCTGAGTGACTTAAAATATCAAAGTAAAATAACATTTATATTATACACATATTAATAATAGCAATTAACAGGATGTGACGTAACAAACTACTCTATGCACAGGACACAGTTTATACATCTACCATATAAAGGGGGGTAAGGGTAGGGGAACAATAGATTTAATGCATTGATTAACTGAACCTGTGTATCCTATAATGTAAAATTGAGATAATAATGCAGTATACTGACACATCCACAGACTATTATTTTAACATCTTATCATCCTTGCAAAGTGGTATGATAATACATCTGTATGTAGAGAAATAGTATTAAGAAAACTTGCTCAAATATTGAATTAGTATACAGAATATCACTCATATCCTATATAGTAGATTATAGTAATAGATATAGATAATAATATGTTAAAAAAAAACGTAATAGTACTTTACGTTAATTAATATATATACTGCCTTTATTCATTAGTTAAAAAGGTTTAATATATATATATACCCTATGTATATTAAAAAAATGATAAAAACTTATGTATTACTCATCCTACATTATACAGTTTATATATGTCTATATAGAATTAAGCTTTAACAGTAATTATTATTAAAATTTTGGTCGTGTCTGACTGACACATCAGTGATTTCTTTTATAATGCTGATGTCAGCATAGATTCAACTTATTAACGGCGAAAAAAATTTTGGTGTTTTGATCGATAAATTATCACCCCTAGATTAATAATCTATATAATCAGTAATGTATAATGGTGGTATTATATATATTATGATTAATAGCAAGTGTATCGTATGGATATATTTATATAGGATTTACTATATAAATTTTAAAGCATATGATTAAAATGTATAAAATTATTAATTGTAAATATAATATAATAAAAGAATAAAAATTTATTATAATATAAAAACATTGAAATAGTATATAATGAAATAAATGAGTGTTAAATTTAATGAAGTTATTTAAATTATAAAAAAAAATAAAAAATTTAAAGATAAATGTTTTAAACTTCAATACGATAAAATACAACGTTTTAATAAAAATAGAATATTGCACAGCAAATAAATTACTCTAAAACAAAGTTAAAGAAAGAAAGTAAATAAATAAAGTTTTAAAATTTTGCAAATTTTAAATAAAAGTTTTTTAAAAAGCAAAGTAGTTTTAAGAAATGAAATTAAAAATCAATAAAAGTTTTTTAAGAACAAAAACCTTTATAAAGAAAAAATGTAAATATTTAGGATTAAATTAAAAAAATAAAATATAAATTAAAACAAATTATCACAGGAATATACGTTATTAACTACTGATATTTGTATTATAAAGAATATATCTATCGCATCATAGTACTTCGTATACCTATAGTCTATTACTGTATGCAATTTATAATAGTATACCACTTATTATCATTATGTTCAACAATATATGATATCATTTGTTATTATTTAAATTCAGTTTATTCTGAAGCGTAAGGTAATGTTAGTATTTATCATTGTACATTATTAATTCAGGATAGTTTAATGAATGCTATAATGTATAGCTATATTATGTAGTTATAAAATATGTAACTTATAGTAACATAGTATATCATTATCTAAGTATATTATAAAATACACAAGATTTAGATAAATTATTGTTATAAATTATATATTACTATATAATGTTAAAAAATCTCAAGGGATATTTATGAGTAAAAAAAGTTTAATTAGTTAATCTTCTTCGCGCTCAACTTGTAGACATACAATTAACGGGTTAGTATGACATTATTTAAATTTCTAAACTTATTTATCTAAATGCGGATGTAGCAAGACCCTTGTGTTTAGGTTTGTGATATATTTATTATTTGTGATACCAAATTTATGGTCCTAACTTCTTGAGTGTCAAGTATTATTGCAATTCGCCTGTAAACGAGGTTGGCCTGAAACTAATAGTTATTGTGATCGCGCCTGTATATAACTTTCTCTACCTGGTATATGGTTATTAATTAGATCACTACAATCACTTCATTGATCGGGACCCCTCCCGCACAGGCAGGATCTGCGGAGTGCGCTGTCAGTTTCGCTGTACTGACTTACCTTAGTTCCTAGAGTATGTTGATAATAATAGTATGTGATCATCGTTAAAATACTACAATTAACTATCTGAAGTATTATGAAAATATAGAAGAAACACACCGCCACCGTAAGTACACAATGTTCAGTTGATAACACCCCACACACATTCCACACACTGCTACTTTTACACCACACTAATAATTTCAATATTCAGAAGGAGATATGAATCCTATACTTTCATCTACATTCTATTATAATATGCACATAATCAATAGACATAAATAGCAATTCCGTTACTATGAGGAGAGTAATTACTAATTACTGACCAAATTGATTACGCTGACGAAAAGAGAGAGTAAGATAAGGAACGCCCCTAGAGTCAGACACCACCGTCTTCTGGGTATACTTAACACGCAGTATTCCATAGAGGCTCAGAGGCTCAGCGGACTCTAAGCGCTTATATTATATATATATATATATATATATAACTATATAATAATATATATATATATATATAATATAATCTATATATATATATTAATATATATATATTATATATATAAATATATATATATATATATAATAATATATATATATATTATATATATATTAATTTAAATTGAGGGAATTAAGAGCATGTCTCTTAAGATGAGGGGACCCGCTAACTCCTTACGTTTATTTTCCAACCTTGATTGGGGGAGTTTACATCTTGTTAATAAAACTAAAAGAAGTCAAAAAAAGCAAAAAAAAATGGGCAATAATTTTAAATGGATCAAGAAGTCATTGAAATCAAGAAGAATGTAACATGCCAAAAATGCATTTATGTAATATTTAAGAGAAGTATTAATTTTTTGTGGTTGGTTCCTCTCTCTCCTCTCTCTCTCTCTTCTCTCTCTCTCTCCTCTCTCTCTCTCTCTCTCCTCCTCTCTCTCTCTCCTCTCTCTCTCCTCTCTCTCATCTCTCTCTCTCCTCCTCTCTCTCTCGTATTTTATATATATATATATAATATATATATATACTATATATATTATATTATATATATATTATAATATATATAATATATAATATACTATATATATATATTATATATTTATAAATATACTAATATATAATATATAATAATATATTATATATACTATATATATATATATATATATATAAGTATAATAATATATATATAGTATCATATATATATATATATTAATAAATATTAATATATAATTATATACTGACCTGTTTTACTTTAAAGCACCACATTCTTTCAAACTGAATATATATACTTTATATATTATATATAGTTATTATTATAATATTATTAATGTTATATATATATTATAATATAATATAATAGTAATATATAGATATATATATATAATATAGATAATATACCTATAAGTTATATATATATACTATATATATATATATATATCAGATATTATATATATATATATATATTATATATATACTATATATATATATTTATACTATACTATAATATAATATATAATTA